>JBCFYV010002681.1:0-34688 GCA_039000515.1 Timema cristinae | reverse complement strand
TGAAAACAAAATTTTTATTTTAAAAAAATATATGTGCATTAAAAACAATCAAACAAAATTTTGGGATGTTTGTCATCAATGGCCTTATTTTGTCTAGTTCCCCATCAAAATTTAATTGAAGAGAATGCAGCATTTTTAAGGGGAACCACAAACCCCGCTTTCACAAAAAAGAAAAATCCAAAGTTTTGTTTTTATGGGTTTTTTGCTAAAATTATGAAAAAAATGGTTAAAAGAAAAGTATAATTAGTTAGTATTTGGTGAAAGAAGAATTCAAAGTCTTGATTTTTGTGTTATTATGGAAAGGGTTTTCTACTCAGTTAGAGGAACAAAAATTCGTGACGTTTTGGTGCCCTTTTTGACCACAAAATACCTTTGGGGGCGTATTAAGCCCAAAAGGGCGTAAGACGTGGTAAAAAAAAAAAAAAAAAAACCTTCGGTAAAGGGTTTTTGAACATTATATTTTAAAGGGGCCCTAGATATCATAATAGATTATAATATTATATAGATTTTTATAATAACAAACACAATTTAAAAACTATTACTTAATCATCCCAAACAAAAAAACTTATTGTAATTAAAGATGTTTGAAGCTCCCAGAAGCTGAAGTTTCTCAACAAACAAAAAATCTTAAATTGTTCAAAATTTTTCGCCTTAAAATTTAGTTTATACACAAAATCACAACATAAGGATTTACATCTGCCTCAGTCATTTCTTCTCCAAGTCGATTTCAGTTTGAAGTGCTGAAGCCTCTTCTTCAACCTGTTGGAGAGGTTTTCTTTTCTTTGCCTCGAGTTTATTTACAGTTTCCAATGTTTTTGATCTGTTAGCTTCTTCACTTGCTTCTTCACTTTCTTCTTCATTTCTTCAATTGCTTCCCTCCTTTCCACGTTTAATTTTTTATTTTATTTTAAAATCAGTTTCTCTGTAAGACGATTCATCTTGCGAAGCACAAATTTATCATAATTTATAATTTGGAGCTGGTACAGTGCAGTCCCCACCCTCCCCCAGTCCTACTTACATGCAGTTTGAAAGCACTGTATGGGCATTCTTACGTGGTCCAGTCTTAATATTTCAGGTTTTACAATGAGCCCCAATATAACTTCCTTAAACTCTCATAATTAGTTGGGGTGATATGATAACAGCCAATGAAAAATAAATATACACCGAGAATGATGTCACGTTTCAATTGAAAGATTTAACTCTGGACAAAATTTTGACAAGGAAAGCAATGCATGAATTGATGCACCTTACCTTGCTCACTTGTGATTAACTTCATTAGAAACAAAAACAAACATGTTGTATTTTAAATAAATTAGGTACCGGTATGTGCGAGAGTTAAAGATAAATCTTGAAAATCTAGGAAATTTGAAAACAAATTAAAAAGTAAATAGTTGTCTAAATAAATTTACTAGCTAAACAGAGAATTTATTACTTCTAATAATACTGTAAAGACTCAAAAATAGGCCACAATTTTTCACCAAAAACAGCCTTCATTAAGAAATGATTTGTTTATATTTATTGTTTTTCAATATCAAACTTTGACATTATAAATTGTTACACTACAAAATTAAACTATTAATGGTATACACTATATATTGCAACTATGACTATTTTATTAATTACATTTAAAAAGTGCTTAAGTTATATCTTAAATGTTTGAATTAGCTATTAGCTAATCCAACGCAAGGGCCTGGCCCATTGTCAAAAGGAACTTTACCATTCTATAAACTATATATTTACTTTAATACGACAGCCCTAGAAAGCCAGTAATGGAAAAAAAGTGAACCAGGCAACAGGCTGGAAACAATAATGGATGCAAAAAAAATTAATTTAATAAACATAATTTACATTTTTGTACTTTAAAGGAAGTTTTCTTGTCTTGTTCTCGCGTCTCAATATGTTTTCATATTCTTGTCTAGAATTGAAAAAGTGGTTCAAAATACCACACAACCATGCCAAAAACATCGGTAATTGATTAATTTTTAAGTTTATTTGGAATAGAACACTAGGCTAAATCGTAGTTTAGATTAAAAGGGATAACCAGCACACCTACCTTGGTAATACTGAGGTAGAAATTGTTTAGATAGAACACTAAAAGATACACAAACACACTTTTAAGAACAATTTTAAGTTTGAGTGTAAGCTAGTTTGTAAAAGCAACAATCTATAACAAATGTAATGCTATCATTGCTAAGTTTATTACTTTGGTCTCACAACTTAAACATTAAGGAAAAAAATGTTAGTTGATACTACAATTTTACACAAATATGAAGAAAAGATTGTTCACATTCTGAAGCCTCTAATCTGAATTTAAGTCAGTGATACACACAAGATGCTTGATTAAATCAATTTAAAAATATGCAACACTGTACAATTAAGAATATAAGAAATGGCCTAGTAATATATTGCCAAATTCAGACAGGCTTAAACTTAAACATCAGATTAACTCCTATCCTTCTTAAAAGCACACTTTATAGTAATTTATAATTTGACAGTACACTTTCTAATGATTATTTTTAACCATTTGGATCCCAAAATAATAATATATAATACAAGTATTTAGTTCATTTATCTAGTTCTGCTATCAATATGGTGCATTCTAAAAAATAAATAAAATTAACTGCGAACAGCCTTGCAGTACAACCAAGAACCACAGTTTAGTCTTTTAGCCTGAAGAAGCTGCTTGTAACAGTGATAGTATTGTATCCAAACAATATATATATTCTAACATCACTCGATTAGCTCTCCGATTAAAACATAATGCAAATATAAATAATTTTAAATGAAAAATGATAATACTCAATCTTTTGCTTTCAGTCACATACTTGCCATCATCTGCTCCTTCCATCTCTTTATTGGACTCCCTTGCAGTCTTTTTCTTACATCTTTCATCTCCATCCTTCTCCTTGGGATTCTTTCCTTTTCCATACTCATTACGTGACTATACCATCTCACCCATGCTGCTCTATTATCCCATGTACTCCCTGTATGCCAACACTTTTCTAGACAACTTCATTTCTAATCCTGTTCCTCCTGGTGACAGCGTGCTTAAAATATTTCATTCCTATGAACTCCGTTTTCCTGGTCTCTCACATGTCCAATGTCAAAGTTTTTGCTGCATATACAACTATGGGAACAAAGTACACCATATATAACACTTCCTTTCACTTCAAGGACACTTCTCTTTTATATAAGAGATCTCTTATGAATCTGTAAAACATCTCCCCCTGCTGTCCTCTTCTTAATAGATTTCTTCTACTGCCACCATTTGCCACAATCACACTTCAAAGATATTTTACACTTTATACATTTATCAGCTCTACTCAATACAGCTTTATAACTTTTCTAGGTCCTATCCTCTTCCTTGTCATTACCATAGTTTCACTCTTCAACATACTAAATAACATTCCACACTCATTTACTTTCTCATTCCATTCCTGCAACTGTTAGTGTAATTCCTTTTCCTTTCCCTCATATTATTTAGCAAGAAGTGAAAACAAGGTAGACATATTTAAATCTTTTTTAAAGTATCATTTTTGGATAAAAGTTTGAAATGGTTAACCGAATTAACATTTTTGAGTTAAAGCTAATTTGAAGATTTTTAGAATGAATCAAGTTTTTAAATGTATTTGGAAGAGGTACAAGAATGGTGGATAGAAACATATAAAAGGGACAAACACAATATGGCTTTTACAATGAAAAGAGGAACACACTTCACACTTAACATTACTGCCATGTAAAACATGCAATGCAACTCTATAAAAGAGGAAACAAAAATACACAAAAAAGAGAAAAAGGATACATGTAAAGAATGGCAGGACACTTAGATAGGAACATGAAAATGGACGTGTGTATATATGTGTGTGTGTATATATATATATATATATATATATATATATATATATATATATATATATATATATAATATATATATATATATATATATATATATATATATATATATATATATAGAGAGAGAGAGAGAGAGAGAGAGAGAGAGTGTTATAGAGCAAGAATAAGTTAAGTGTTTGTATCTAAAATCCCATCAGAATGCTGAAAGTAAAGTAGTACCTGCACAGTATCCTGTTGCCTGTGAGACTCAGCGTGTGCTCTGTCTATTTCAAATACAGTGGTCTGAAGCTTTGCTCTGGCTTCCTGTAGTTCTTTTCTCAGTTTAGCCACTGCTCCATTCAAATGACGCGTCTCTTCTAGTCTACTTTCTTGGTTTTGATTCATTTGCTCTGACAGCTGAAGTCTGCACACAACAAGAATCATATCAACTTCACAACATGGACTTTAAAACATCACTTATAGATTTTATTTTTCAGTTCAGCCCATTAATATTGATTTTTTGTCACCAAGCCTCATTATATTTTGGGTACATACACAGACTGTTAGTTGACAGTTTTTTATATATATATATATATATATATATATATATATATATATATATATATATATATATTTCTATTTTATCACTGCATCTTACTACCTGTTCAGGTTATACACACACATATGACCATTAATCTAAAGAGGTAGAGTTGAGGAAGGAAGCATTTAAGAGGTAATCTACCTGTATTTGCATGGAAGGTGAGAAGGAAACCATTTAAGAGAAAACCATCCTCAGTAGATTCGAACGGAATTCCAACCCTAATCTCCCTGTCAAATAACTAACAAATATAGTTTACAATTATGTTTTTAGAACTATGTTTTATTACCAGTTTAGGTTATCAGCCTATGTATTAATTACACTAATGTGTTATGGATTAGGAGGGCTTAATTTAAAGTGCACCCACATTTGCATGGAGAGAGGGGGGGGGGGAAACCATTTAGGAAAAACCACCGTTAGTGTACCCGACCTGGATAGAACTTCAATATCTACTACTTTGGCAATCTAATCGATTGCGAGAGTGGTGCCTTAAAACCACACGGCTATCGAAGCGGGTAATTTGCAATTCCCACAATGGACTGGACAGTATATTAACTGTTTAACTTAAGATCAATTGTAGATTTTATACCTATAGATTGTAACCCCTTAAACAAAGACATAATATATGTTAAAACTGTGAATATGACATCACCATCATCATTATCAACGGTGTGTATAACATAGCAATTAAATTAAATGATTTGGTACATAATTTGTATGAAATTTATCATGCTAATGAAAGGAGGAATTAGTTTAGAGCCATTGCTGTACGATGAAATATCATGTTAACTAGTTGTATATAAGACTGGGATAATCAACTATTTTAATGATCAGGCCGAACATCAATGCCTAGCACTTGGTTTATTTTGTTATTTTTATTTTGTTAAAAATAGAGGGTTTACATTACATTTAGTTTAAATGAAAAATTTCACATTTTAACTGATGTTACAGCATTTTAAAGATAGTTCAAGTTAAATTTACAATTATCAGCTCATTTCCTCATATCACACTTCAATAGCAGCAACCTTTAGGTAGACAAATGGTAAGGGAGTTCAAAGTAGATAAGTTTAGCAGACCCAGGGTCATTTTTACCACATTGTAGGCACATGGGCAAAGCAACTCACTGGCCCTCTACCAACCCTACCAACCCACAGGAATAAAAATGTAAATGCTCTATAAAATAAACCTATTTATTCATATAGGTTGTGATAATTTGAAATAACAAAGTCTTTGAGTGGTGTTTATGGTTGTCTATCCACCAATTAGTCTGTTTGTCGGTTTTTAGGATTCCATAGTCAAACAATAATTAAATTAGTAAACATTTCTTCAATCGTTGTTATTAATGTATCATTCTTGTCTGCCAGAGGATGGAACCATCTTCTAAAAAGTAATCTGCATATCTTTCCCGAAGATCTGCAGACCGTCGAGATGAATGGTTGCTTAAGCAACTTGATAGTGGTTCCAACTCTTTGTGACCTACCCCCAACATTATCCCAAACAAATAACACACAGAGGTAAGCACAAGAGAGTTATAAATTTATTTCCAGAATAACATGGTACAGCTCAATGAGGGAGAGGCATTTAAGAGTAATAGCGTTAACCATAAGCCAGATGGGCTAGAAGGCACAAGGGTCACCACCAAGGCCAGATGGGCAATAAAACAATAACAAACACCAGGCGGCCCCTTATACTTAGATGTTCCAAAATGGCATCCTCAGAGAATGGCATTAAAGATCTAACAAATTGGTCTCCTGTTACACAATAATAAATGTCTATCAACAACCTGAGCAGAGAGCGAACACCTGCCCAAAATTCAAAACATTAGGTGAGTCAAGAGCTCAAGTCCCTAACCTAAACGGTGATAGCGACATTAATATAATACTTGACATAATATAAAGTCCAAGGTTATGTAAGAATACCTAAATGATTTAATAACAAACAGAGCGCCTTCTGTGGATATAAAGACTGGGTGGCCAGCGGCCCCACATTTAACAACCATATAAAAATAGACACCAGCAAATAAACAACAATAAACTAGCCTAACTTTTAACATCCAACAAAGCGTTCGTACTAGAATTAATCTCTCCGCCAGCTCACGGCCCCACATTTAACCAACCTTGGTAGGAAAACAATGCAGCAAATATAAACTATTTGCAGAAATTAAAGATACAAAAAATATTAATGGAGACCAAGTTTTCATTAAGTAAACATTGCCATTAGGGCAAAGACTGACATATCTGATCGTCGCAATAAATATTAGTCATAGATATATGAATTGAATTTTGAAAGATAGAAGCTTTAAAGCCAAAATGAATTTAGAAAACATCGATGAGCCTACATAATGGTTAGGCTCTTTACCTTGAAAGCCCAGAGTGTAATGTGTGTCCCTACTCTGGGCTCCAACCATGCCTATGAGCATCGGCCACAAGCACAAATACAGCCCATCAAAGTTTTAGAACGTGCCTGGCCACGTGCGCAGCTCGAGCCCCTTGCAGTTCGCTTGTCTTTTGTTCACTTGGAAGAAGGGGAGGGGGGAGCTCTCCCAACACGGCCAGCAGCGAGCCTCGAACTCCGATTCAGTTGAATGTGGATTTTTTGGTGGAGTGCATATCTTGGGTTTATTGTAGATGAGTCGGAACGAGTCAAATGGGGCTGGCTAGGTGAGTGATACAACTTCTTCTATGTCATGTTGTAGCAAGGTTACACCTTGAGGTGCTGGCTCATCTTTCCAATTACCAGAGATAACAATTCCTGCATCTAAATTTTCACTGTCTACTGTATATTCTAACTGCTTGTTCTGTAATTTTGTTTGTCTGAGCCAATTATGTAAAGCGCAACACGCCTTTACGATGCTGACCACTTTCTCAGGATTGTAGGGCATCAGTTTCTCAAACACTTCGAATCTAGCAGCTAGTATTTTGAAAGCATTTTCGACTTTTCTCCTAGCGTGTGAATAAATTTTTTTTTTTCAATGTTAGTTGATTTCCAGGGAAAGGCTTTAATAGGTATTCTCATAAGGGAAATGCATTGTCACCAACTAGGACGTGACCTTCGAGTAGAATACCGGTCTCTAGTGCTTGATACAAACTATAGTTACTAAATACACCTCCATCGGAAACCCGTCCATTACACCCAATGTAAGCAATGAAGCAATATTTATGATCTAGAACTGCCATTAAGACAATGCTATTTTAGTCTTTGTAATTGTAATATAAGCTTCCCGAGTCTGGAAGTGCTTTAATAATGACGTGTTTGCCGTCGATTGCTCCACAGCATCCAGGAAAGTGCCATTCTTTTCAAAAACCATTTTCAATTGCTTTCCAATCTGCAATGGTAGGAACCTGAAAAGAAGGATTACATAGATTCATACTTTAGAAATAACAATATTTTTATAAAATGATTTAAGCGAATTATATTGTGTATGTTATTTAATTTTACATCCCGACATTTCAAGTCCTTTGCAGCACTCGTGATCACGAGGTAGACTGAGAAAAACACATTAATTTATTTATTTTTAATTTATATTGTTTTAAAGTGGGTAGTTTGCACATATGTTATTTTGACAGAGAAAAAATGTATTTTCTCACTTTACCCCGTGACCACAATTGCTGCAAAGGACTCAAAACGTCGGGATGTAAAATTAAATAATATACATGATATAATCCTTTTAAATTGTTTTATCTAAATGAGTAATAATCGCGAAATTCAGAGAGTATATTATAACAATATTTTATTTATTTTTCAGTCTTGCGAAAATAGTTCAAATACTGAGACTAGTACAGATACTGAGGAACAGAACACCGCAGTGGATAATTTTCATGAACCCAAACCTAAATCACCTCCACTCAAATCACCTCCTACAAAAAAGAAAAAACTTTCTCAGCTTTATAGTATGATCACTCAGTTGAAGGAAATATCTGAAGCTGCTAACTCTACTGAAGAAGAAAATGAGTTTGAGGTTTTCGGTAAACACGGCGGTCTTCAACTTAAATCGTTGACATTGCTATTGGTGCTAGAAGCCCAAGAATACATTCAATTGTACATAAAGAGAATTCGACAACAGCATCTCCAAACCCCATCTGTACCAGATAGATTCACTGTGACACCATTGTTGTTGTACGTTCCGCAAGCCTCGCCATATAGTAGTAGTGCTTCAACATATAGTGAGAATAAATATTATGAAGAGCCGCCAATACAAGAATCCATTAATAACTCTGACTATATTACAGACAGTTTCGGTAATGTTACAAATGACAACAGATCGAATATTGAAACGCAAGGAAACGGTACAATTTTATCAAATGACATAATAGTAACAGCAATGCATAATGCTAATGTTGATAATTAAACCTATATGTCAACTTATTTTCTTTCCTTAATAAATGATTCTAAAATTATGTTTGTAATTTATTTAATCTTACCTTAATGATGTCCTTTAATGATTCATAGATCTTGTCACAAACTTCTGTAATGAATTCTGAAATAGTTGGTTTTCCAAGTCGAAATATATGTGTGAGGGTCCTCAAACTACATCCAGTAGCAAGAAAGTAGAAAACCACCTGTAGTTTTGTTTTTGCGGGAATCACACTTCTTAAATGAGTATCTTTAGGTTGAATCCGCAACTGCATTTTCATCAACAGAAAATTAAAACAATTTCCGGTCATTCTCAAAATTCCAAAGTATTCTTTAGGATCTTCCAATGCTATTTCCCTGAGAAGAGAATTAGTAGCTCCTAGTTCATCTCTTCTCTGAATCCTTTTTCATATCCATAGCTTTTTCTTTTTCATAGCACTGATTTCTTCTTCCACTTCTTGTAAAATAGCCATTGCAATAAAACTTTTATCAGCGCATTAACTTTTTTGTGTATTCTCTTCATTTTGAAACACTGCTTACTCACTTGTAACTCATACTCGACCGTAGTGCAAACATTTTTTGGCCGGTTCATCGATTTTAGTCACTAAACTACTCACTACTCGATTAAATTACCTAAGTAGTCTGAACAGGCCTTTTAGCTCCCTGAGAAGATCATTGCAGCTAGCATTTATTTCTTGTTTACAAAGCTGCAGCAACCTATGGTCTTGTCTAGGAGATGTCTTCCTTGGAGGGCCTGCCCTAGGCTGGTTAGTGATGGTTCTAAACTAATTATAACTTTTGATTGTTTGTTGCACACATGTATTAGACACTCCAACAATATCAACAATTTGAACAATTTGTCTTTGTGACTTAACAGCCTTCATTAAACCAATGATTTGCCACTTAATTTGGTCTGACATAGATTTTTTTCTGCGTCTTGACTCACAAACACAAAATGCATACAACAATAACCTGAAGACGATCACATTAAAATCAGCTAATTGGAGGAAACTGATGTGCCAACCCACTTCCATAAACATAAGAAATGACATAATGCTAGGACTAAATAGTAGGTGGTAATTTTGAATGTCACCAATAAAAATCTTCAAAATCATAAAAATTTACCATTTTTTGTCCTAATTTCAAAAAAATTAGACTGCTAAAAATGTTGGTGTGGATTAAGTCAAATTTTTGTTAACTCTTTAAATTTAAAGCTTTATAACAATACTCTTTGAAGATCAAAAACCATAGCTGTATGTACACCCATTTATTAACTATATTTTATCTTTCTTAAAAAAATGTGCAACTTTTGGTTGTTTTTGATTGTGCACCTAAATATTTAAAACATTCTTAACTTTTGAACCATTTGAGACCCAGAAATTTTACTATTACATAAATCTTTCATTTTTAATGTTGATTATTATGAAATTACAAGATAGATGATAAAGAAAAACATCTAAGACTAGTAAATTAATTAGTTCATATTAAAAATATTGTAAGGGTTGTCGTAAAACTTTTTTCCGACAATGTAGGGCCTACACACCTATTCTTGTTGTTCCCTATGATAATAGGCAAGAAACTGTGCATATAGTTACAAAGAATATAAACTCCATACTTGAGCCATCCTCACTAAATTTCTTTATACTTCCCTATCCTTGCATACACCCTTAACTTCAACAACATCCATACGATGAGTTACACATGCTATTCTATTTTATTCTTAAAACACTTAATGTTTATCTTTTTTAAACATTCATCTACAACACTTAACATCTTATGTAGGATACCCCTTCCTCTTGACCCACACTCTACCTTCATATATTTACCTTCTCACTTGATCCACACTCACCCTCTCAATATGCCCAAACCAGTGTAAGACATTTCTTTCACATTGAAGTCCCTTTCAAACTGCACTCCTTTAGCGCCCGTTCATTAGTAAGCCTGTCCATATAAGTTTTCCACATACATTTAATGGATATCATCATCTATCTTTCCATTTTAACAGAGCATTCTGCCAAGATACACAAAATCATTTATGTGTTTTAGCAATATTTCATTTATACTAATCTGAAAATCATTTCCTGATATGTCCTTAACAAGAACTGTCACCTTAGTTTTGGAAACATTTATATACAATGATCCATTCTGCCTGTCACCAAATTCAAACGATAAATAAAAGTCCATGGGTGTGCCTGCGGAGTGTTGGGGGTGGGGGAAAGAAGAGAATATGCAAAATTAATTTTCAAGTTACTTTCATTTTCAGCCATTAATAAAAAATTGCATACAAATCTATTTTATACATAAAATAGTTAACCCAAATAGTAATGCATGAAGGAAGCAAACACTTCACTCCACACCAAAGCCACCCTCATCTAAAACACTTTCTCTCGTATAGCTACCAGAGCCAAACCTATATGTTCTGAGGAAGAACTTTACAAGCAATGTCAACAACTTTTCCTGGTTTTAAAAGCCTGAGAATATCCTAAACACTTAGTTAACAGTCAATAAACAAAGCCTTATTCCTATTCAATTAAGAGCTTATCAAGAAACCACCTTACAATGACATGCTACTTACTACCCAGTATTATGAAGGACTAGACAATATCCTTATCTCATCATCTCTCACAAACAATTAGGGATGGACGAGAATGATTTTTTTATTTCGAGATGGGAACAGTAAGGGAAATTTTAAAATTACCCTTTAGAATAATCTTAGATTTAAAATATATTGCTTTCCAAACTAATATGGTAAGACTTGTAAAAACTATAATATTATTAAAACCAGCTTCGGTGGCTGCATGGTCTATGGCACCACTCTCTCAATAAGCTAGACTACCGATGATGGGGATATTTAGTTTGAATTTAGCAAGATGTATTAAGGGTGAATTTTCCTAAATGATTTTCCACTCTATTCACACAAATGCAGGTACACCTTTAAATTTAATTGTCCTCATTCCTAACACACTAGAGTAATTAGTACATAGGCGTATAAACAGAGCGAGCAATAAGACCAGATGCAAAAAAAAAAAAAATTGCTAAGGGTAATAAAAACAATAAAAAATAACATAGTAAAGAAAATAGAAGTGCCCGTGAATAGCATTTTTTTATCAAATCAAATAACAAAATTTTGAATTAACCCATTAGCTGACCAATTTATTGATGCATTTTTTTTTCAAAAATGACTATTTTTTTTACTTTACATTATAATGTAAAACCCATTACAAAATACAAAAAATAATAATTACCCATTATTTTGGCCTTTTTTTTCAAAAATTTCAATTTTCGATACATTGAACAGAAGTATCGTGAACACTTTATAACATTCACTAATTTATAAACCACAACTCTCTAAATTCTATAACTTATCTATAAAAAAAAGTTTAAAAACACTTAAGTTTATAAAATAAAGAGAAGTTTGAATTAAAAAAAACAAACTATCATAACTGGCCCACTAGTTCAAAAATTTAATTTTGTATGGTAATCGCGAAAACATGTGGGAATATGAAGTGGGATCTCACACTTTTCACACTGCCACACGGTTTCACTCCTAACTTTTTTTGGGCGCACACAAAACATCTCTTTGTTGGATTTGCCTTTGTAGCTGTTGGTGGAATCTTCATTACAAAGTGTGCCCAATTCTTGGTCTGAAGACGCAGAGGGCTAGGTCCAAGTGACGGTCTTCCACGGCTTGGGTATAGTGGTAATGTTACATGTTCCAATATCTGTTCCACAAAATTCAACCGGAACTCAGTGAATGATTCCCTTTTCCCAGTTAGAATCTTCCACACCACAAAGGAATTGTAAAGTGCCATATCGAACATGTAAAAAAATATTTTTTTATAACTTTTTGAATATCTTCTCATTACTGGGAAACTTGAAAGTACCTGGTCTTGACGGTCAACACCACCCATTGCGTTATTATAGTCTATAACAACTTGAGGTTTCACAACTTGTGCTTCTTCAACTTGTACATGACCCCCAACCTTTTGCTTCACTCTTTTCGTTTTTCCAGTGTCAGTCATGAGAGATGAGTCGTGCATTGTTGATAACATCAAGACATCTTTCTTATCTTGCCATTAGAGACATAGGATATTGTTAGAGCTTTGATGGACTACTTCTCCTGCAGTCAGTTTTTTTGAAACAACAGCTGCAGGCATGTTTTTTCTGTGCTTACCAACAGTTCCTAGTGCGTATGTTTTATTATCCAGTAGCAACCTGAATAACGTTGGAGAACTGTACCAGTTGTCGGTATGAATGGCATATCCCTGGTTCAAAAGTGGCTCACTCAGGTTCATGACAACAGCTTCACTGGCCAACATGTCACCATGATCATCCTGGCCACAATAAACTGAAAACTTCCAGCAATATCCTGATTTTGACTCGTTCAGTTTTTAAAATTTTACTCCAAACCTGGACCGATTTGAAGGATTGAATTGTATAAAAGACAGTCGTCCTCTGCACTTCATCAAACTTTCATCAATCGCTATATTTTTGTCAGGCGTGTATACATTCTGATATTTTACATTCATTCATAGGCCTAATTTTTTTCATAATCATTGGCAAATGTAGATATCTACATAAGAGTAAAAAACGTTTATAAGGCATTACCTTTGAGAAAATTGGTGTACGAATAATTGGTCGGTATGCAAGAACGATGTTGGAGTAGGAGTAAAGGAGGAGTAAAGGCGGAGTCAGCTACTCTTGAGGAAGGAATCCGTGTCGTGCTAGAACGTCTGGCTTGAGTCACTCAAGGTCACGTGATGAAATATTACACAGAAGTACCACATCTCCAGGGGAAATAAAATTCACTAGATCCACCGCCTTCTAAAGTGTCAATTTTGCTTGTAAAGTTTGATAGCCTGCTTAAATATGTCCTCTTGTTGATTAACACATCGTAATTAATTAAGAGCGTGTGGTGAAGTGAGAAAGAGAAATGGTATTTATTAGAATTAAATAGGTAGTTTCCAACTGTCAAATGAAAAAAAAAATTATGTTAGGACCATCGCAGCCAAGAAGAAAGCGTGGGAACAAATTAATAGAATTTTAAATCTTCCAGTAACCTCCAAAAGGTGAGTTTATTTTTATCTTATATTATTTTCACTTTAATACTTTATATAAAATCACGTATATTATTTGAGTAATTGGATCGTCTATAGAAATAAACACAAGTAAAGTAAAATCTTTAAACGTGTTTCTTATTGATGGTAAACACAAACGTCAACGTAACAAAAAATTATTTGTAGGCCTATGCTATTAATTTGCGTAGGCCCTAGCGTTGATAAGTTTTATTCCCTTTCTCTGTAGGCCTAGCGTTTATTTTTGCATAGTATAAGTCGAAACAAAAGTTTTAAATTCTAAGAACGAGTGGAATTTATATATTATTGAACTAACCTAATCTTTACTCCTAACTTTATGTATTTTGTCTACTGGTAGGTCTTAGTAGGCCTGATTTAGCACTTTAGACCAGTACTATCTTAGGCTAGTTAACCTTCAATATAATATTTTTGTACAAGGTCTAGGCCTAGTCACAAAGTAAACATAGTATAACTAAACTTACAAAGTCATCCTCATAAATAGAAAAATATTACAACATACAAATATACAGTATTACCTTGAAGTTTATAGCGACAACAAATTTCATAAAATGCTTCACTGATTATTAGAACCAGTATATTAATATAGCCAGCTGTATAGTGGGAACTTTCATTAATATAGGCCTTTATAATAATTTATAATAACCATTAGTAATCTTTTCTTGTTTGATAACGACACCTCAAGTTGACATAGTTGGAACTGTGTTTATATTATATTGTGAATCATTTTAGAACTCTGGTTCACCTGCACAAACATTGGGACATTGTCAAATCAAGAAGGAAGAGGCAACTAGTTGAAGAGACAGTGGAACTGATGAGCACTGGACGAGGGCCCTACAATTCTCACAAGCCATCATGTCCCAGGGTCGAGGTGGTAGCCCCCCCATAACTGCTGCTCTGAGGTCTACAGGTTACACTGTTGCTATCAATACCATTATGGAGTATCTCGATACAACAGGTAGGCTATGTGAGATATTACAACTATAAGGTTCATATTTACAGAGAGATGCACACACAGAAACAGATTTTATAAGTTTATTTATATTCATAGATATAATTTGGACTGAGAAGGGTAGGCCTACTATTTACTTTTTAATAAACAAAATATTGATATACATACAAAATAGGTGTAAGTTTCATGATAGTATACAGAAAATTAACAATTGTTTACAAAATTAATTACATGATTGTCATAAACATGCTAACTCCTGAAAAACGACTTTGTTGACTTTAATCTGGAGGGACATGTATAGTATTGGTGAATAGAGTCTTTAAGAGCAAATAATGCACACTTGTCGATAAGTTAGGCCTGTCCTTTGAATCTTGTTTTAGTTACCGTACATAACATATGTGTCCTTATAGTGAGTGTTAGGTTTAAGATGTAGGTATGTGTTTACAAATTATAATGTGCAATATCAATCAAACTTGCATCTGTTGACCTGCAATGCTTTGAATGTTAAATTACATTTTCAAAAGCTTGTTTGAAAATGTAATTTAAATGGTTTTAATTAAAAGCAATTTGATGATTATGTGCATTGACACCCTAATTTAGTATTCTAGTAAAAAGGACTTGCAGAAAACAAGCCATTGAAACATTTATCTGTGCAATATACAATGGTAAGAATGTTAATTTATTAGTGTTATTCTTTGATATTATTGGAAGAAGCAGCTGAAGGTCACATGACTTGACATCTGACTTGTGAAAGCTGTTTTAATAACATCTAAAATTTAATAAAACCTCCCCATTTAAACATACTAGCTATGCTTGTTTTGTACATACTATCCTTTATTTTTCAGATTTCCCAACTACAAGCAGTGTCAGTTTGTCGCTGCCATTTCTTACACCAGTGCTTCAAGTCTCAGTCAGCCTTTTCACATCACCTGCATCCCTCTTGGGGACCCCAGACTTTTAAATTTGACTACTATATGTAAAATAGTTGACAAAACATTCAAAACAATTATAATATTTCCACATTTATTGTTAACACTATTATCTTTATATCTGCATTCAAGTGAATCAATTTTCTTTTTGATGAACTAGAAAGTGTTTAATTTAGAGTGAGCTCTGATAGATGAACATTAGGTTGTTGCTCCGTAGTTAGACCTAAGGTTAGGAATCTTTGTTGATTACTTTTGACATTTTTGTGATGGATCTATTTCTCTTGAATAATAAATACCGTAACCTGATTTTTTTTTACCAAGAAAGCATGCCTATAAACAAAAACATCATATTCAATTTTTTTTAAACACTTTTGTTTACTATGTTTAAATGTTCCGATTGATAACTAACCTTTATATCTTTATATAGACCTGTTATAGCTAGGTAGTTTATATTAATTTTACATAGTAAATTACTGTTTATTAATATTTTATACATTTAACTTGCTATTATGTCTCAAATTATGAAACATAAAATTATAGGACTTAAGAATTGAGCTTAGATGTTTCGGCTATAGAATTTATAAAACTACCAAACATTTTCCCATTTGTTAAAAACATTATTCATATTAGGGTTATTTTCAAGTGATGTGTAGTAAAATTACAATTTCCAATATCCATTGTGTCGAGATCGATAACCCTGCATTAACCTATAAAATGTAAATATATCTACATTCTTATGTTATAAAGTGATTAGGGAACTTTTCACTTCCACTCTGGAGGGTCTCTGGGGTACTTTATTTCCTGTTTTTATGTTAACCACTTATGTTGTTGCTAAGGACTGCAGGTATCTTAATTCAGCATTGCAAATTAAATTTTGACAATTTATATATATTTTTTTTGTCTGGCCAATCTCTAGTGTTTATCTTTTAAAATAAACTGACTGTGAAAAAATGATTATAATTATTTCCATTCCTTAGCAGGGTGGTTTATTATTTTTCATCCCAAGGTCAAAATTTGAGCATCTGTTTGCACCACAAGCCGAAGATATATCCAGTAGTTTGTCTTAATAATATAGGCTCGCAAACAACACTCAGAAATTATTTTTAATATTATATTAAATAGATTATATTTGGAAGAAGGTAAAGAAAAGGTAGTAGATAGAAACATAAAAAAGGGATGAGTTATATTATAGTTATTAGAGTTATATTATATAAATTGTAATTTTGTCTGGAGAATCTGTCCAATTATGTCATAGATAAGTTTAATTAAATACATCAAAATATTTTATGAAATGTCAATCACTTTCACTGAACTTAGCATTATTAAATAATATATTATACAGATTTTTATCAATCAAATAAATGCATAATGAGATGCAGCCATGAGCTTTTCTAAATAAATGTTATTTGAATCATCAGGCCTTCTTCCAATATTTGCCTGGTAAGTATTAAAGTTAGTGTGAATTTAATAGTGTATAAGGTCAAATTATTTTGGTTTGTTTACGTTTCTATTATATTGAATTGAACTTCAAAAATATTGCATACAACATAGTCACTAAATGTGTTACAAATCATATAACATGATCAACACTAAACCCACCTCGGTGGTGTAGTTGGCTAACACGCTACTTTTGTGTTGAGCTAGACCACAGAGGATAGGAAGAGTTGAGGTTCGAATCTCGGTTGAGTGAACTGAGGTGAATTTTCCTAAATAGTTTTTCACTCTCCCTCCACACAAGTGTGGGTTCACTTCCTCTAAATTCAACCTTTCATATTCCCAACACATTACCTAGTTTAATTAGTATTTAGGCGTACAACCCGAATGGGTAGTAATATGTAGTGCTAAAAAAATCTCTAATACATTATTATTATTATTATTATTATTACTATGGTACTTTGGTGTCAACGTGCTTGGTTACAGTACCTGTAATCTGAGGCAGGAAAACATTCAGGTTTACAACTCCAGTAACAGTAAAAGAAAATTAAAACAGTCGATTTCAAAATTATTTATTAGCCCTCACTGGCAAGGACCACAATCATCATGGTTTTTAACACACAATATTTATAATATAAACATGATATTATGTTCTCTCTAACGATCAGTGTCAGAGCAGCTTTTATTATGTTTTGTCATGCTTGGCACAGAGTGTATCATGGCCCGCCACTACAGTCTGTGTAAAGTTTGTGTCTTGATATTGTACAAGTATAAACACTAAAATAAATAATTCACTTTTGTGGCCACATGGTCTAAAATATCAAACTCACAAAAAAAAACTAGATTGCTGAAGATAGGGAGATCATGGTTTGAATCCCAGGCAAGTCTAACGAGGGTGGTCTTTTGTAAATGGTTTTTCCCTTTTTCCTTGCAAATGTGTATACACTTTTTAATCCAAACTTCCTCATCCCAGAAACAGTGTAATCAGTATGTATGCATATAACCTGACCAGATAGTACGACAGTGCTAAATCGACAGGATTGTTTATATGATCGGTGATAAAGATCGTACAACTAATTGTGTGTGGATTTCTTACTAGTAAGTTTAAAATGTAAGAATTTAGAGTTGAATTTACGTAACAATACATCCACGTTAGCATAAAGGGATTAAAAATCTACTCTGCTGAGTAGAACGAAAATAATAGTTTCCTCTCTCTCCTTGGGACATACATTTAGCATCAAAATGAGCAGTGATAACCTGCTAGTTTCCACCATTCTCCATTTCATTAGAGGTCTGTAAGGTCAAGATGAAAGATGTCCACATTTGGTACGTGTGTTGATACAAGAAGTCTGTTTCTAACGGAACATGAAACCAGCTATATATAGTAACATTACCGATGTTTTGATTCGCCCGCCACAATGATTTTAATAAGGTTCCAACTGTAATAGTCCATGTGGTGAAGCCCAGACTCTCAGATGGACCTCCGGGGCTCTGGACAGGGATGTGGGTGCAGCCTCTTCGATATAAAACTCCAGGGAAGTTGGCCTAGTCATAGAACAGCATTCGCACAGCTCCCAGTTCAGCTTCTGTGGTGGGAAACCACACCACATGTTGCATGTTTTGGGCCAACCAAATTGATATTTTCTTAACAACACGCGATACCGTTGACTGGTCAACAATGTAGGCCTACATTTCTCCGCCAACAACCTAAAAATGGAAGAACAAAGTTACTAGCCAATTTTAAAAAATTATAAGAATAGATATGTCTGTAGTCCGACCTAGGCCTACTGTGATTTTTTTAGAGGTAAGGTTATTTTGGATTTTATATATATACAAAAAATCAATATTAAATGTCAACCAAAATCCCAATAGCTACTGTATGTCACAAAACAATCAATTAGCCTAGTTGCTTCAATTACATAATTAAAAACAATGGAAGAAATATGTTGTCAGTAAATAATACAAGTCCTAATATGAATTAAACTTATATACTGATGCTAAATTAATCTTAACTAACACATTACAAAAACAAACATGAAAATTTATTAATGTATTCAATCCAAAAATTTAAATTAGTTGTTCATTCTTAAAAAAAAAGTTAATAACCATGTTTTTTGTAAGTTTAGTATTAATAAATAATATAACCTTTAAAAAAAGTATATTTATAATTTGGTATTAACTTACTTGTAAGCATTCCGTGGCATAAAACTGAAGGGTGGTCAACATTTGTTGTAAATGAAGCAGTGGAAGTCATCGTTGTGTTTCGGGATTGTCAATTTCCAACATAGGGAAGATATCTTGCCATACAAAACTTTCTTCGAAAATAGAAAATATTTTACGAAATTGTTCGTCAGAATAAGCCTAACAGGTATCCTAGAAATCCCTAACATGCCTCTGTTAAATCACAACAACTTTATTAGCCTCTTCTTCAAAATAGTCGTCGATAACGTCTAAATATGTGACAATCCGGTAGTCATGTAGCGCCATATTTTCTTGACAACACAAAACAAAATAACAGATGTTTGACATCTCTATTGCTCATGCGCGCCGCGCTGGGGTAGCCCTATGGGGTAGCCCTATGGGGTAAACCTATGTATAAGGGATAGGAGTAAAGCAGAAGGCTGGTCGGGACTAACCTTTGGAATTACTAGCAAGCAAATCGACCGTCCTCCGCCTTTTCTCCTACTCGTTCTTGCATACGGCCCATTATCCTCTTTGTACAGTACATTTCCAGCGGTTGTTTGGGATTTTGCGACATCAGCACAGTAAGGGCAAAAAACGTTTTTAGTTCGTCTACAGTAACGGGAAACCATTTCTGACGATTTTGAATGTCAACAGTATCCAACTTCACTTGAGCATACCTATTAGTTTCAAGCACAATCATTTCAAAAAAATCATCACCCAAAATTTCACTAAAAGCATCATTTTCTTTTGGTACAGTTCCATCATTACAAAGCTTTTGAATAATATTTTCATTCACTCCAGAGCGACCAATAAAAGGAATTTCAACTACCCTATTATTTTCGTTTTTCCATTCCCAAGTGTATGTATTACCTATTATGTCTTCATTTTCATCGCTATCACATTCACTATTATATTCGGAGCCGTCATTTACAACAATATTCGTTGGCAGTTCGAAATCTTCATCGTCTGTTACATCACTGTCACTCTCACACAAATATTTTTGTATTTCTTCTGGTCTATTTGCAAAATTACCGCGCAGTGAACTCATTTTGTTGGGAAAAAGCCAAGTGAATAAACAATTATATACAATGTAGAAGTAATAACACTATACTTTTGTCACTAATAAAGGATAATTACAGAGATTGGATAATAATGACACAGATGTTAGAGCTCACATTACGCTAGACATCTATTAGAGAAAAATAAAACCATAACTAGAAGGAACTGGATTTCTCTGACATCTATTGGACATTCATAGGACTACTACGAAACAATATTATTGAATTGAAATAACACGGCGAGAAAGATACGTCAAAGTAAGCGGACGGACATATGCCGCGAGTCACGCTCGTCAAAGTCCCTGTTGTATTGTAAATCCATGGCGAGTAGCACTCGTCAATGTCAGCGAATGGGTTAATATCAAATAATGCAATTAAAAAAATAGGTCCTAGTTAATTTTACTACATTTTTGATGGAAATTATTTTTATTAGTTAATTTCTTTTGAAAATGGTGTTTTATATTTAATTATTTGCATAGGGCAAAAAATACTACAAAACATAATGTTTGGCACCTCTTCAACTTGCTCTAAGTTTGAAACTGCAAAATATTATATTTAAAAGTTACTTTTCTTAAACGTTATCTCTAGATTTGACACCCCTTATGCTCTACTCCCTGTTTGGCTCGACAACAACAGAGGTGAACCCTCATAAAAGGTTGACCTTAGCAAGCTACTTCATTTATCCCCTTCCTCCCATTTCCGCAATCCAAAAGATAGAAGAATATATCTGTCCTTCTCTAATCTTTCAAGCTCTTTCACGTGCTGATCCCAATAAATCACTGTTGATAGCCAGGGCACAATAAGTCACACCTGCTAAACTTATGTTTCTATAAGCCTCATCCTAAATTGCTCGACCCAGCCACAAACCGATATGCAGTACCTGTAAAATTCCTCCACCTTAACCCTCATTCAAGAGCATACTCACACAAATGGAATACCCCATTAAAGGCCACTGTGAGTGCTCTGCGGAAAATCTTATACATCAGCTACAATTCAACTACTGCATTGCTGAATACATTGGTCTCACCACAGGAATACTAATAAAAGGAATGACCGGGCACAGTTTTGATACCAACCACAGTTACCCAGACAAACCAGTATCACTTTATGACCAAACACATCCAAACACATAATGCAGATTTTGACTCATGTTATAGTACTAAAGTAATACAAACCCTCCCCAATAGTTGCAATGCTTCACAGGTTCTTAAGTAGGAGCTTTACAGCTTTTTGGTGTGTAGACCTTGCCTCTCTATCCTCTTTTCAACATTTAATCCAAAGTGGCCATTTTTCCTTTGTTATCATTTGTATTAATAATTTTAATATCTAATGTGGAGCAAGTAATTGCAATACAACAGGATGATAAACAAATATTTACTTGAATCTTTCTTATAGGTAGTAAGACGCAGTGCTAAAATTTTTCTCTCTTTTAGTGTAAAAATACAATCTTTCCTTACCAAAACAGAAAGGGGTCTTTTTAAAACAAGCTGTTTCACTTTGACCTTTTTCATTTTTTCAATATACTCCAACCTATTTTTATTCCCTCATTAGAGGATGAAAGAAATAACTGTTTACATAATCAGCTAACCCCCTTCTCCCATTTGTCACTAACCTGTCATCATAGAGTTCCTGAATGCATGTGTCATTATCCAGCTGAATAATGCGTAGTACCTTCAGCAATTTTGTCAGCAAATTGTCTACATCTATGACTTGATCTACCAGCGTCACAGTCGGCATGTAGCAACTGTGTTCCTGGCTCAACATTGCATCTACCTGTTGGCGCCCTAATATGGCCTGAGACAGATTTTGCAGGGACTCGCTGTTGTTGAGCCGAGACCCAACACTACTGTCACTGCTCATTTGATAGTCCTCATTTTCCACAGCTAGACAAGGGTCTTTCTCAAGGTCCAGAAGCTCACTTAGCTCCGGACTAGAGTCTAAAGCACAACATTACAACAGTTGGTTTAAAAAAAAGAGACAAAGCTCAAAACTTGCCTCTTTGTTTTGCAGCCTTTAAAGCTTTTTAAGTTCTCATCAATACAAATTAGCATTTTATGATCTTTTTTATAAAAATCAAACTTAAGTAGCAAAGAAAAATTTAATTGAGACTTCATGTCTATCCCAATCTTTTATCAAAACCTTAAACAACTAAAAGATTGCCTTATAGCCGAATTGTGTCTTTTCTTGGAGTATTCAACTAAAATATTATTTTTCTCCATTTGTATACTTTATGACTAGTATCGTCAATCAACATAATAATTGTCAACTAAAATAAACAGGATGAATATTTGATTATTAGTTTTAAGGGACTGTACAATCATTAAAACACCTTGAGAAGCAGAAACCACGATAAGGTTAATAAAACAAATGCATTTGACCAAGCGTTATGGGTAAGAGTTTGTGAAACTTTCTCCCTGACGAAGATTGGTAATTTCATCAAATGCATTATGAGTTACATACTGCACACTACTGTAGTATTACTGTGTAGAGAGCTTCAAATTGGCTTTGAAACAAATATCAGCTTCCCCCTCACTTTGTAAAAAAATTCTGGCTTCCGACAATTGAGAAGCTTAGAAAATACTATTAACAACTAAAGTAGATACTAATTTATGTTCAATTATTGCCATTATTAGCTGTTATAGCAAGGGCTCTAGAATGTGAATCGAAAGCAGTTTTGGGTGGAGTCGGAGTCAATAAAAATGTACCGACTCAAGACTTTAGCTTAAAAATAAAAACTTAAAATATTATAACAATATTTTATACTTTTTTTTTACTATCTAAGACCAATACTTGTAATTTGGAACGATAAATGTATTCTAATATGAATTCACAATGTCAAAGAGGCTTCCCATGAATTAATCTGTATATGAACATTTAACTGTAGTAAATTTGTTGTTACTAATTAATAAATCTTAGCTATTTCTGAAGCAGTCAAAATCTATCTGTAGAAAAATAGAGTAGTCGAAGTTGAAGGCTTGGTGTACTGACCCTGGCTTATAACCGACATTACAAATTAGTACAAATATGAAAAAACCTGATAAGTTTGAATGAATATTGTGATAATAGCTTAATTTATCATATTAGACTGAAATATTACAAACAATTATGCAAAAGAAACTTTTTTAAGTGATTTTAGTAAATAAGGTTATACAAATAACAATATATTTTTCAAGCCTAAGACATTTAACAGAAAATATTCAAATTTTAAATATAGATTTTGCACACCACTTTATTATAATGTACATCACTGAGGATGACAAAATTGATTCTTCAATGCCTTGATACAATGGAATCTTCCTGGTATCAATAATCAAGAATTTTAATATCAAGATTTATGATATATCAATTATTTGCTCTCAAATCTTAGTAAATTAAAATTCTGGCATTGAAACAAAAGGGGGAAAATTTTATGAACTGGGCAGTTAATCATTCTTCATTACTAGATGTTTTGCTTTTCATTTAATTTCATTATCAGCAAATTGTTAATGTAATTTAAATGATGTCTGTGTTCTAGTGATCTTATACAGAAAAAAACATGGCTATTTAGTGTTTTTTTATAATTGACAAATTTTAGTGTTTTTTTTATAAATGCATTATAGTGCAGTATATAAATAAATACTGTTTTTTATGTAAGTGACCAATGTGAGGTTGGATGTATGAAAAAAGTCTGAAATTGTAAATGTCAAAGAATCAAGAATAACATAAATCATGACTTATTTGACTATTACTAATATAATTATTGTTCCTACCTGTCTGTGTTGGCGTGTCCGAGACTGGTTGGGAAGGTTGTGAGCTGATAAACTGTTGTTTCTCAGCAGTTTGTGTGCATGCTGAATGAGTAGCTGTGTTGCGGATTGCATTGATAACAGCACTTACAAAGGATGCTCCTCGTTTAGGGATGGTGTGGTCTGTTTGGTACGAAAAACACTTTCTGAGCTGTGCAAACTTGAAGACTTTTCTGGACTTACTTCCAAACTGCTGTTACTCTTGCTGTATGCCTCATTGTGAAATATTACATCCTTTAACCAAACAAATAAATTATATAATAATTATAATCATGACCATAGATATGAGACAAACCAGGATTGCTTGGATGTGGGCAAAGTCAAAGGTTTGGCTTGGATTCATGTGACTTGCTTGTTATTGGGTTCAGCGAGCTCAGGTTTTTTCATTAGAGTCAAACTCGAGCTGATTATTTCAAAAAGCTCCCGAGTTTGAGTAAATTCATAATTTTAAAATGTTAAAATGTTAAGAGTATAAATTTGTTTATTATAAAAGTAAAATAGTATATTTAAAATATCACCAATCAAAACAAACATAAACTGTAAATATAACATTTTTTAAATTTGAGATTTTAAAAATATATGAAAACAACACAATGTTCTTGAAATAAGAATGATGTTAATTTTTATAGATAGTAAGTACTTAAGAAAAAAAAAAGAAAAATAATCAAAATAATGGTTTTTAAATTAAAATTAACAATTAAAAAGAACTTGTTTTAAAAATGAGAATAAAACTCTAGATATAATAGAAAAAATATCCTATTGCAAAATTTATTTAAAATCAATCTTTAATTCTTATAAAGGTTGATGTTTATACTTTAAAACGAAAAATAATATTGCTAGTAAACAATATGAAAGAGTAAATGCTTTTTTTATTATTTATAAGTCATTCACGAGCTAAGTTTACCTGGATGACAGCTCTAAATGTTACTAGAAGTAATCCCTAATATATCACTTCGCCAACAGATGACATCTATCACTTAGGATGACTGTAATGAAAACAGATGGTAATATATTAATGTGATAGTTAACCACAGTAATTTAGGCCAATATTATTTATATATTTATTTGAGGTCGGACACAAAGTTTATTTATAGTTTTATTCCGCTTTAAAAAAATATTAACACCACTTTCACAAAAACTTCTAACGAACATAGCTTCAAAATGGCGGCTGACGAATCTAAACCATATGATTGAACATAACGGTAAACAAGTTTTTTACAATGATGCAGACACGCAGTTGATGGAAATATTTTATTCAGTTCAATATTTCAAAATACAATAAAATAATCATAAAATAATTTATTGTATGTAAAAAAATTAAAACAATTTTCTCTTTTCCAAGTAAATACGATGCCTGTATTAAAATATATTGATGTGTGCACTATATTACACAAAATCAGTAACGTTCCAAAACGAAAAATAAGTACTTTTAATTATGTTTAAAATATTGTTTCCAGTTGGATAACAAGAAATTATTTAAAAAAATGAAATAGTATGAGAAAACTTAAGTTTACGTTATTTTAAATGTATTATATAACAGGTAATTAAAGATCTTTACATTTATAACAAAACAGTGATCTTTTACAAGTGTTGGCAACCCAAACCTAAACATATGATTTTTGAACTGTCATCCAGGTAAAAACCTATCGTGAACGGAATATAAATGTGGTAAGTTTGGTAAAATATTTATTGCAATGTTGATCAGCAATGATTTTAGATAGGTTAACCAATTCTATAGCCAAAGTTTGAAAACATTATATACAATATATTCTCAATGTTAGATTTATAACTAACCTAAATTATTATTATATAAATGGACTGGAAAAAAATAGTAAAAAAAAAGTATGCTTATTCAATTATTTTGTATTCTATATAATTGTATTGTATATAATTAAAGATGGACGACAATATTTAGTAAGTTTATTGATTGACGGTAGTTTTAGAGCTCTATTATGATATTAATGTGAAATGTGACATTGATTTTAACAATTTGTTAAAGTTACCGAATGATTTATCAGTGGAATAGCAAATATTAACTATATTAAATAACCTGTGCTTGCCATTGCATTTTAAAAATTGATTTGTACATAAATCAAGTGGAAGCTTGAAAATGACAAGAAACACAACTTTCTATCATGATTCCGAGCACAAATTATGAGCTCGGCTCGAAGCTAGAAAATCGAGTACTCTCAGAGCTCTATTATTTTCTACTATATTAAATTTAATTCTGGGATTAAGACTTTACCTTATAAAAACCTTCTTTCTTATCAGTTAATAATAATAATAATAATAATAATAATAATAATAATAATAATAATAATATTTTATATTCACCGCCACCACCCCCACCATTATTATTATTATTAACTGATAAGAAAGAAGGTTTTTATAAAGTAGGCTGACGACTCTCTCTATATATAAATAGTTTTCAGCCTATTTTAAATTTGTACTTACTCAAGTACTTAACTCAAGTTTATAAACGTTATGAAGATTAACTATAAACTTTTTAGGCAATTTATAAAGTTACATCCTCCAAAATATGTAATTAATATATTACAAGCACCATTTTTTTTAATGAAAATATCAAGACAAAAGAGTGTATAATAATAATAATTTAAAAAATTGTGCTGTTTGTGAGTCATAATTCCAAGGTAGTTTGAGTTACAGGTATTTGTTGTACAAATAAAAATTGTGACTATTTAAAAAAAAAAAAAAAATTATTTGACACAGTAAATAATTTGTGATTACGATTCATTGTTTATGTAGTAATAACCGCCTTTTAATAATTCGATTTGTTTTTGCATCATCTATAGATTATTCTTTTAAATTTTTTCTTTAGTGAAGAAGAATAAACATAAATGTTGATTTTCAGGGTTGCCTCTATTTTTTTTAGTAAGAATGCTTCATATTTTACAGGTTTACAAAATTTACATTTTTCCAGATACTTGAATAGTTATTCATAAAAAAAATACTAATGTAGTCATTTTATAACTAAGAAAGTGATAAAAAATAAAGAAAATAAATGGTACTGAGCTCCACAGGGATTTTCTCACTCCAATGTTTAAAAATTGAGATATTTACTCAAAACTCGTAATATATGTGAAACGAAATACCATACACTAGCAAACCTGAGCAAAAATTGCAGGGAGATGAACCAAAGTTTTTATCGGTTATGGTTCCTGTTCTCTAAACAAACATTTTAAAGGTTCCAATTCTGGTTCCGGTTAGAGCACAATAAAGGTTCTGGTTCTTTTTTGATTCCTGATAGTGTTCCGGTTCTGGTTCTTTAAATAAAAAATAAAAAATAGCACAGCATCTGTCAATCAATTTGGATAATATGTCAATGTACTAGATTCAATAATGTTTTTAAATAAATGAGGGAGGTTATATTTTTATATTTAGAGGAAGTGTATCCACATTTGGGTGGAAGGAGAGCGAAGAACCACGTTGTAGATAACACTGTGGATCAACAGTATTACTAGATTTAAAAAAATAATATTATAACATACCTTAATAACAATAGTGTATCCTACTATTTTGCATCTTGATCTGTCACCATCAATCTCATAGACAACTTTCGAACTGAGTTTTATTTAACGCACCCCATCAATAATATTATTTAAACCACTTACTAACAACAAAAAATAATTACCTCAGCACTGTACACAAGGAACACATTCACTGGGCTACTTCCTAAATCAGGCTTGAGCAATAGAATTTAACATTTGCATTTTGCCACCCTCCATTTCCCTTTACCCGCTATTACAAGCCATTCAACCAATCACCAGATTATTAGTTTTCCCTTCCAAGAAGTACTAAGTAAAATATGCTTAGACTGTGTGTTCAAAAGAGATGATTTCTTAATTTCAACTTCTAAGGAATGGTGTATTAACTGCCTATCAAAGCTAAATACAACTTTTTAAGCCTCTAGCTTAAATATTTAAGTGATAAAACAGTTAACAATGTGACAGTCATGACATACCTCCGGAATCTAAACTCAGTGTGTATTGCTAAGGGCTCATTAACTCTTTTCTAATCATCTTATAAAAATGGTTTCAAACAAAGCAGTAAACTAAAATATATCAAGCCCTTTCAGAACTAACTGAGAAAGGGGGAAATACAACATTTCAAAATTAAACTAAGCTAAAGGAAAAAAAAAAGTGTGCAACGTGTCAAAATTATATACAATTCTGTAAAACTAGGAACCTTCATGAACCTAAAGTTATTTAACGGTTCCAATTCCGGTTCTTCAGAATAGTGTTTTTAGGTTTCCAGTTCAAATTTCTTTGTTGATTTTGGTTATCGGTTCTGGTTCGACTCCTTGAAAAATTGCATTGTATGTAAAACATTATTTAACTTCCGGTTTTAAATTTTATAATTTTATTTTTAAAGAATTAACGTCCTCTTTTGTATATTTGGACCATAAATAAGATTGAATATTTGGTCCACAAGGGTTAACACTTTGTATTAAAATTTCGACTTCCAGTTAAAATTTTCGACATTTTACTAGAGGTTGCACATCTTATGGTTATCACATAGCTATTAAATTCCTCATTTATAAATTTTGACCAATAAAAAAGCAAATATTGAGTCTAAAATGATAGATCATTACTGTACAAACATTTCCCCTAAGAGGTTAAAGGAAAAATAACAAACTTTTTGAGAAACTTGCTTATTTACTTACTCTACGGCATTAGAAAATTAATGCGAAACCCAAGTAGTATCTCTGGACAACCAAAGCTCACAAAATGTTTTAATATATTTGCCAATATCTCAGAAGCTATTGGTTTTATAATGATATATTACAAATAATAATTTTTAATAGTACTACAATTTTGGACTGACAAGTTATTTAATATTTGAAATAGTTGCGAAGATACGCAAATTTCAGCTTCTTTAAGTACCCTAAAAGTAATTTTCATGGGTAAATGAAAATAGCTATTTTATTTATAATATTAACCAATGCCTAGTGTAACGTTACGTGGTATAATGTTACAACTGGACCCCGCCCCATACTGACGTGATTAGAGATTTGTAACATTACATGGTATAATGTTACAACTGGACAACAAGCTTACTACCCGCTCCAATAAATTCAACTCAATTAGGATCCCTACAATAGTATTTTTCTCTGTTGTAGTTCTTGTAGGCTAAGAAGACATAATAGAAACAATGCTGGACAATATATTTATTACTCAATCCAATCCTAAGTATTAATTTGTTCGTGTACTTACAATACTAATCTGCTCACAATAGAATCCTGCAAGGCTGGCCGGCACCTGGACTCCTAAATTGGCGAGTGGGTCAACAAAGCGACCCGGCACTCTGACTGTACTAGCGTGAAATGAACCGAGAACTATCAACATCAACTAGAAGACAATTATGTATCCGACCCCTGACGGAGACTAGAGGAACCTCCTTCAAAACATCGGGTGATTGGAGATATTCACGGATATTCCGATGGAGCAAGCGGAATCAACAATGGTGTACGTGACTGTTTGAAGGCATCGTTGACATCATCATATGCGTGTTTGGTGTACTCCCCCCTTCTTTCCAGAACAATGAAATCCCTATATAATGGCTGTGCAAGCTTGCCATAATGGACTATCATACAATCAACGATCGACGACAGACCATTGTCATGGATCTGGACAATGGCTGGAGAAAACTTGTAAAAATGTATCAAAATCGTCGCTTAGACGGGTGGAGTTATGAACTCTAACTTATTTATAAACTTTAAACTTTTTGCATATAATATTCAGTTTCAAAATCTAACGTATTCATATTTTGATCGCCAAAAAATGTCTAAATATTCTATCTTAGATAGGTCGCCGCTCGGGCGCTGTAACTTTTGCTTATATTTTTATTCTCGTAAATATCCTCAGTTATGTGCTGATTAGAAGTTTGACTTGATAATATTATATTGTTTGGAATCGTAGAGTAAATTTTTTTATCGAAGTAACTTTTCATATTTAAAATTATGGTTTGATTTAACGTAACGTGAAATAACTTTTTATTGGAATTTAAATTAGGATGATTTTAATCTTTTGTAACGTAAGTTCTGTTTGAACAGCTAAAGTTTTGTTAATTGATGGAACTGTTAGTTCCATATTCTAAGTCAGATCTGATAGTCCCGTGGGAGTTTGGCTTATGTCTGGTAGTCAAACCCTCACGTTGTGTAGACTCTGTTGTATAGTCGTCAAATTTAAATCTTTATATTTATGATATCGTTTTCTGTGAATTACGAAACCTTTGGAACCATATCAAGGTGCCCATTAGGCCCTTATAATTTTGTATCGCATTTAAAAATATTCGCTTTGTTATTGTCTCTTATAGACTGGACTATCAATATTATGATGGATTTCATGTTTCCTTTTGTTTAAACACTTGCGCAACTTTAATGATATAAAGTTGTTGACTTCGAGCATAATTTCCAACTGTACTCATAATGATATAATGAGACCAATTTTTGTTATCTGCGCTATTGTCATTTAATTGAATAAACTGCTCATTTTGTTGAATCTATATATTTTTTATAAATTCCATTTTTTGAATGTTAAGTTCATCCTCTCCCTTTTATCCCTTTTTTTGGCCGGGGGGTACAGGATACAGAGAGGGTGCAACACTAGATACGAGTTTTATGATTTTGAAAAAAAAATCTACTTTTTTCTCTTTTTGCCCTTTATTAAAAAAAACTCTTAATTTTAAGGTTGAACGGAACAAACAAAAATACAGCATTGCAAAAACAAATTTTTAAGATTCAGGAGGTGGGGGTCATGAAACATCGATGTCCATTAACATCTCGTGTGTTTTTTTTTTTTTACGGTTTCAATACTTCACCTTTAGTGTTCAAAAAGTTAATATATATATTTGTGTATTAGCTTGAAAAGATTGGTTTTATAAATATATGTTTCAAATAAAAGAAATTCATTAAAAATAGACCTACATATTTGCAATAATATGTATTTTCATATTTCAAAGAGTTACTGAGATATGATAAAAATTAGAATTTATGCATCAGACCAGAACCATTAAAGTTATTTTGATGAAAAATTAAGAGTAGTCATTTTGTTTGTAATATTGATCAATGCTTAAAAATAAAATTTAATCAAAATTTTTATAACCGATTTTAATAAAATTGATTTTTTTTTTCTTTTCGCCCTTAAAGAAACTACACTTAATTTTAGGGTTGGATATCCAATTCCATAAACATCTCGGGGCAACCCTCTGAAAACCAAGTTTTAGCCCGATTGGTAAGATAGTTAAGGCTCCACTTCGAGGTACAGACAGACCAAAAGAAATGCAAAAAACACTTTTTCGGATTTGGGGAGTCATGAAACGTCAAAATTCATCAAAATCTCGAGTTTGATTTTTTGATGATCACAATACTTTCTCTACCTGTTATGTAGCGGGAGAGTAAAAAGAAAAATTAGCTAATAGATACAAATTTAATGGAGAAAGCCAACCTATCTTTCTTCTATAGTAGAAGTAGTCACACATATTTAAACACAAATAGAGTAATATTTTGGAATTGTTACATTTATCAAACAAAAAAAGAGAGAAAAGTAAAGACACTGAATTCAAAAAGAAACTTAGTTATTGGTTTAGAATATGATCCATTTGACTTTAATAGGAAATTATTTATATTTATTTTTAACAACACATCCTACAACTTGATTGGTTTTACATGTATGTACTAGTCACAATAATCTGTTATGGATTAGGAGAGGTGTATTTAGAGGAAGTGTATCAACATTTGTGTGGAGTGAAAAACCATATAAATAAATCTCAGTACACCCAGCCGGGATTCAAACCCTGATCTCTACATCATTAGCAGACCAGTATATTGTGAATATGACACTTCAGACCATTCCGCCACCAAACCAGGTAGTAGGAAACTTGATATTGTTGTGCATTAAAATATTTCAGGAAGGCAAAAGGGCTGTATAGTAGAGATGAGATGCATGAATCTTCAATTCCTCAAATTTATAGTATTCAAGGGATTTGAAATCCATACAAATCTCAGAAAAGAATTTCAAATAATTATGTATATCTTTAAGAAAAATCTCTTTTTGCTTTCTAAGGGGATTGTATAATATATCTTTTTTTTTAACTTAGCCCAAAAAATATTTATGTAAAGTTCAACAAATCTTCATTTTCCTTTTAGCATAAGCTTGCTAATCCCATTACAAATTCCTGTTTCCTCTCCTCAACATGTGAAAGCCCCCCACAGAGGTTGAAGGTGACCTACCATAACTGACTAACTGCCGGACTATGTAACAAACATACATAGGACTACAAAGTATACAACAATGGAGGGATGATTTATAAGAAAAAGGATGACTAGGTATGCTTATGTTGCAAAGGCTAAATAATTAAAATTAGCAGTTAATGTCCTAAATTCACAAATATTCCCATAAATATGTATCTTTTTTTTGTGTTTGAAATTTCCTGTTTTTTTCACAGACAGTTAAATACTTTGGTTTTCCCAAATCTTGATTTTCCAGTATTCTTAACGAGTGAGAAAAACCTTTATTTACTGGGTGATGTCAATTTTGTTGGAATTAATTTGACATGAGAAACAAAAATGTTTTAATAAGTACCTCTAGATCCTTTTCTGAGATGTTATATGATGAGGCAAGCTGCTCTACAAGTCCATCCAGTCGGGAACCCAGGCCTGACAAGGCCACTGCTGCTCCGGACATAGCTGCTCCTTGTTGCAAGAGAAGATCCTTACTGCACTGCTCAAGACTTCTCAACTTAGACTGCAAAGCTAAGTTCTCCTGCCTGTACCCAGGTCACAGTCATCATGACAATCACTCTTGAAAAAATAGGGCCATATATGGTCCTTACAAACAAGGTTGACATCTACACAATATTTGGGTTTAGGTTCCCCCCACCCTTGTGACGTATCTGAGGAAAGGGTCCAGAGTGACTGGACCCCCACCCGACTCAGCTCACAGGCATTATCCCTCTTCATATGCTGACAGCTTAGACTTAAATTGTTTCTAAAGTCTGTTCTTATTTCATTTTAAACTTTTACTGATTTTTCGTGTGTATTTTAGTTTGAATAAATAATAACTTTTGAATTTTTCTACAGTAGCCCAGTCTGAAAATATACTAAAGCCTGTAGTCTATCAATACAATGGTATGATTATTTGAGTTAAATGAGCCATGATCTAACACAATTTATATTTTGAGTTAAATGAGTCATGATCTAATACAATTTATATACTTGCAGAGTGCTTGTACAGAGTGGGGGGTATTTGTATATTAGGGATGGTTGCTGCCATTGGACAAAGAGCTGTTAGAACTAATCAGGGAGGAGTGTGAAACGCACAACACAACTTCCTAAAATAAGTAAGGTAAGGACATCAAATATTAGTGATATGAAGTTACATATTAAGTAATTTGGGTTTAAGCCAAGTTACTGTGTATCCAATCACTCCCTAAGTAAAACAAAAACAATTTCAATTTCTTTGATTTAAGAACTACTAAGTTGAGCCTTGTATCTTAGTTTGTAATATAAAAAATACTATTAAGCTTAATATATAAGGTCCATCACTTTGTTGATAGTTCCACTATAAAATTAGTTAAATGGTTAAATAGCAGTCATACCTCCTCTGTTCACTGATGCGCACTAAATGTCTGCACTCCTCCTGTTGGCGTTCGAGTTCACAGTTTCTCTGGGCCACCTCACACTTTTGATGCTCAACCTAAATAAAAAAATTCTCATCATGTCATTCTGATATTGATAAAACTCCCACTAAATTAATTTGACCTTTATTAAAAGTTAAGTTTAAGGTAACTTACTGTATTATGTAAAATTATTTAATAACTCACTTTGAACAATTCATTAAAAAAAATTGATTATGTCAATATATTGAAAATCCACTATAAAATAAGTAGCTGATTGTTTAAAATTTGATGATTAACATTTAGTAATATATGGGAAATAATTACAACCGTGATAAATCTGAAGGATCTACCCATAATTGTGACACGAGCCCAAGGACCTCCTTAGAATACCGTCCCATGTTTAGTCATTATCATTTTTTTCTGGCTGGACTATGACTCCCCCGACATCACGCGGTTTGCACAGGATCAAATAGTCATGTGAAAATAAAACTTGATATTTATTCAGGCCAATTATATTTTTTTTAGGCCTCTGTTGTTGGTTCCGCCCTAACAGAGTTCGTTACTCAATGTTCTTTGGGGCGTGGATATCAAAAGTTCAATTAAGGTAGAGATATATAAAAGACCGATCTAGGAACGGCGCGGGTGGTCGTCGCCTTTTAGAGGGGTACTCATTGTTCGAGCGTGGTCTTTCCGTCCTGTCACCCTGCAACCTCACCAAGTTATCATATGTAAGTACCACACCACTAACTTTAATACATTGTTACCATTATTATGTAATTCTTTTTTTGTCTTGAATATATTGTAATACACATTGTTCCACTGACATCTTTTG
>JBCFYV010002680.1:0-34674 GCA_039000515.1 Timema cristinae | reverse complement strand
TCCCACAGGGGTGCACACGAGTTGGGGAAAAAACCACACGGGGCCATGAATTGTGGAACAATCACACGGGGGCCTTTAATTGTGGAAAACTCATACGGGGCACACAATTGGGAACAACTCACACGGGGCCATAATTTGGGGAACAACTCTACGGGGGCACATGAATTGTGGAACACTATGGGGGGCAAAATTGGGAAAAAAAAACCATCGGGTGCAATTAAATTGGGGAAACAACTCATGGGTGCACACGATTGCGGAACAACTCATACGGGTGCCATAAATTGGGAACAACTCATACGGGTGCACATGAATTGGGGAACAACTCATCCGAGCTCGGTATCCCCTTAACGAACGGGGGATTTAAAAATTAATTTCATAATGACTTTGTTCAAAATGGAACATAAAGTTTGGTTAGGCTATGTTAGGTGGTTTAGGTTATGCTAGGTTAAATTAGGTTATGCTATATTTGGGTTAGGTTGGGTTAGGGGTTAAATTGAATGGGACTACGATTGTTCACTTCGAGTGCGCCCAGGATACACGTGGCATTCGTTATCTTGACGTCCTGGTTTACACTCGGCATCTTACGAGGAGGGGGTAAGTTTGCTTTTTTTAGGACTTTCAAAGGTTTTGTGAAAATTGTTTTTACTTTATTTTTGCCTCTTTCGACAAAAAACGGATAACTAATCAATTTTTAAATAAAGGTACGTAAAGTTTTTTTAAAAGGCTTCAATAAACCCAAAACCAAACTAATCACAGTGGGGGACTTATGTCGCTTTTGCCTTTGTTACTGAATGTACTGAGCATATAGTACTATGGTTTTCCCCCTTCCCCCCTCACCTTTTATACCCCAAAGCAGCGGTTCTCAAACGGGGGTAAGTGGGCACCTTTCGAGGGTACGTGAGCGCCCCAAAGGGAAAATTTGAAAAATAAAAAGGGGGACTTTGGAAAACCAAAAATTTGTTTTCGGTCCTTATTGGTTATTTCCCACCCTTTTTTCCCCCCTTTTTCCGCCTAGACCAATTTTGAGAATATTCAACCCTTACTTTGGTCCCTTCTCATTTGCAGTTTTTAGCCTTTCTCAAAATATATCTCTTGTGGGGGTTTTTTTGATCTAAAAAGTACCAAAAAAAATAAGTACCCAAAAAGGGCTAAATTTGGACCCGGCCCCCAAAAAAATTTTAACTGGACAATAAACATAAAAAAATTGTGCCAAGCCATGACCACCCCTCTCACTGAAAATTTTAATTATAAAAAATATCAGCTCCAGAATTACAGGTTAAAAATTTTGATTTGAAAAATTGTGTTTAGGTTTATTTTTTTTTCCTTATTTTTGAAGAATTTTTGTGAAAAAAATGCATAAAAACTTTTTCAAAATATTTACAGTAAAATCATGTTTTTTTAATGATCAAAATTTTTTAACCTGTCTTTTGGGATTATGTCTTTTTATCTTGGGGGTAATTAAACTTTTAGTCTGGTCAAGGGGTACAATCTAAAGAATTTTGAAAACCCGCTGCTCTGAGCGATTACAGCGCTTGACCACAAGGCAATGTTTCCGTGTCGTGTGTGGTATCTCGTTCGTACGGCATAAAACTTTTTCTTCCTAGGCCCTGCAAAACGCGGCAGCGTACGGGATAGCCCCCGAAGGTTTTTCTTTCAGACCCCTTAGCAACAAGAAACTTCAAAAAAAAAAATATACACACTTTTTTTTTTATTCGCATAGAAACTTTCTAAAAAAAAAACCCTTAAAGACGTAAGATTTTTATTTTTTTTTTTTTCCACCCTTCGGGAATATTTTTTTTTAAAAACACAATATAACATAAATAATTGTGCTATCTTTTTTATTCCGGGTTAAAAATTTTTAGACTCATTGTAAGGAGGGATAACAAGGGGGGATGAAAATGCCCTAAATAAGGGTTGTTTGTAAAAATCAGGCTGTTCCATGTGTGATCTGTGATATTTTCAGTGAAGAAATCCAAATTTTTTTTAATTTTATTCTTTGCAGATGTACTGAACAATTTTACTATAGGTATATTTATTAATATTTTTGCATAAAAATTTAAACGTAGAGCTCAAAATTCGGACGTCGAAAATCCGATTCAAAAAAAATTTATATTTTTAAAAAAAAAAAACCATTTGTATCAAAAACGAAACATGGTTCCCAAAAAAAAACGCATAACCCCTTTTTAAAAAAAAATAAAAGATTTTTTTTCGTGTTAGATTCTTACATAAACCCGACCTTGGCCGTTGGTAGCGGTCTGTTACTGAGCAAAGCGTCCCGGGTTTGTTTCCCCGGCATGGCGAAAATGTATCATTGGTGAAGTCTGTTTTAGACTTTCGCTTTTTAAAAATAACGCCTTGAGACTAGATTTGTCCCTGTCCAAATCTGGAAACAGGTAAATCCCTCGTGAGGACAAAGAGAAATACTTAATACAAAAAGTAGGGGGATTGGTCTCTAAAATTGATTTAACTTTAAAAAGGGGATCCTTGTGCGGGGGGCCATATAACACCCTCTATCCAGAAGTTGGCACTATATTCGCCAACTGACAATGGCTGCTCGGTGGGGGAGCCAACCTTAATATTAGTTTAATTTATCTTATTGTTAGAACTGAAAATAGAATACAAACAAATAATGGCATTCGAGATGGAAAATTTTCGGTAATATTTTCAATGGCAAATCCCAGGGGAAGAGGATGTGTGTGTTTTGATCATTTAAAATAAAAATAATATTATTATTATTTTTTTTTTTATTTTATTATTATTATTATTATTGTATATATTAGCCCCACTCTTTCCCCTTCGGGTTATACACCTATTACTAATTCATCATATGATATGGTTTTTAAAGAAAAAAATTTTGAGAAGTGTACTGCTTTATTGGAAAGGAGAGGGGAAAACCTTTTAAAAAAAAACCCTCAAAAACCCGACCGAGATCAAACCTCCTCAGCTCTCCTTCTTTGGGGCATCCGTCTAACACGGAGTGTGCTTGGGGGTCGTCCATAAATCACAAAACGCTTTTTCCCTATCTTTTTAGGCCCCCCTTCCCCCATTTACCCCATTTAAACTTTACCAGCCCCCTCCCCCCTGTTACAAACTTTTTCACCAATAATGAATCTCATTTTTTTATTGGGAAAGTTTTGTGAAAAAAAAAGGGGATTCGAATTAATACTTCTTGAAATAAATTTTTAATTTGAACATAAATATTTCAGAGAGTAATATTATTTAGGATAGACGTAGCCCCGTGGCTTCTTTGGTGTGATGACAGTTCACATTTTATTTTGCGCAACATTTGGAAAGTACCTAAATTTGATATCAGAAGTGACAGTGCTAAAAAAGTGTTTTTTGCAGATCATATGATTTGGCGTAGGGATACTAATTTGGTCTGGTAACTTTTCAAAGCCGTTTCTGTCAGTGTGGCTGTCATCAGCAAAAAAAGGCCTACATGTGTGAGAAAGACCCAGATGACACTTTTGTGCTGAGTAAGATCCGAGGGCATACTATTGCTGGTAAGATCCAGTGGCACTACTTTTGCGGGAAAGACCCAGATGGCTACTATGTGCTGGAAGAGCCAATGGCACTATTTGTGCTAAATAAGGGCCCTTTTTATAGTAGCGCTAAATTGTGTTAAAGGCTTCAAAGTCCATCATGCTTGACGTGGGGGAACCACCTTTTTTAAATTGTGCACTTTTATTTGATAATCATGTTTTTATCATATAGAGAGATATTTAAACAATTTAGACATACAATTTTTTTAAAATTATTTTTGGATTAATCAAAAATTTTACTTTAGTTACCTTATCAAACCCCAACTCTATTTCGTTTCAAAAAAAGATCCTGGTCCGGTTTCATCTTGAAAAAACTAGTGGGCCCTGAAGCGGAGATTTGGGGGTTGAATACCTGTCGGTGACTCAAAATGTATTTTCCAAAGTTTTAAGTCCTCTCCCCGTTAATGAGGATGGTTACCTCTAAAAATTTTACCTTTCTCGTTTTTACTTCATTAGATAAATATAAAAAAAATAGCTGAAAACTACAATTTGCTTATCACCTAAAAAAATATACTAAAACGTAGAATTTTAAAAGGGAATCTTAACATTTGCATGGGGGAGAGTTCCCCCCTTTTTTGAAAAAGCAACCCCCAATAGTATGATAGAACGAATCCTATTACCACTCGGCCGTCTGTTATGAGAGAATGACAATTTAGACAATGCTGCCACATTGTGCATTTATAAATACACAAATTTTCAAAGCGAAAAGGGATAGGTTTTTTCTCTACCCTTTTTAAAATAATTTTTGAATTTGAAGCTTATTTCTTTAAAATGCTGTGGGGCGAATAAAAACACTTATTGATGGACTCCTCAAAATTGCCTTTTTTTTTTTGGATATCACTTTTTTTTACACAACAATTAACAATATCTTTTTTTTGAAGGATGTTTTTTTTTTGTTCAACACAAAAAATTTTTCACGGTTATGTAAAAGAATTGCATTAAACATTTAAATTAATAAATCAACTATAAATTTTAAATTAAGGGTGTTCGATGACAGTGCTTCCATCTAACGAGTGAGGGGGTCAGTAGTTGGACAAATTTAAACAAGTGTGGGGGTTTTAAAAAGTTACTGTCATGCCGCTTAGAAAAAAGTTTTTTGAATGTGCTTGGCTTCTAGTCCGGGCAGACAAAACACCTAAGCGCATTTGAAAATTGATATACAAAAAATAAGTGCTAAATTACATTGTCAATGCCCCAATTTCGGAAGTTATTTTTTATGTTTATCAAAGGGGAAAACATGAATAATAAAATTGTTTTTCAACATTTAAAATTTTAGTTTAAGACCCGTGTTTGTAAAACTTTGGTGTACCACCCTCCCCCATGAAACGCCCGTGACAAAAAGCAGTAGGCCCCCCTCCCCCCTAAAGCGTTCTAGTTTATGGATGGGCCCCTTGCCTATGACACCCAAAACGGGGGATAAAAAAATAAGTTTTAGATGTCTGGTTTTCAGCAAAAACCCCAATTTATGAAACAACCACAAACGCTGTAGCGACACGTAAGTGTGATAAGAGAAATTGGAAATCTATTGTGCTTTATTGTAATTATTTTAAAAATGTTGTTTTAGTACTTTTTTTAAAAAAAGAAAGGGATTTTTTCCCCCGAAAAAATAAGGGGGGAAAAGGGTTTTACCTAATCTTGCGTAGGCTGTATAATATAATGCATCCCTTCGCCAACAGCTGACATAATTATTCACTTTGGGTCACTGAGTGAAACAATGGTAATATAAAATTGTTTTTAACCAAAAAAAATTTAGACCAATATTGTTTTAAATTATTTGAGGTTGGGGAAAGTTTATTTTTGTTTTTTTTCCACTTACAAAATTATTTTTCACAGACTTTTACAAAAGGTCTAACAAATAAAGCTTCAAAAAGGGGGCCAAAGATTAAAAAACCCTTTATTTAAAATGACCAAACAAGCTCTTTTTAAAAATGGTGCACCCCCGCAGCGGAAAAAAATATTTTATTCATTTATATTTCGAAATACGATAAAATAATCATAAAATAAAGTTTTATATATACTTTTTAATACATCATACATAAAAATAAATAATTTATTATATAACCTATAATAATATTTTTTGATTATTTGTCATTATTATAATAATACATTATTTTTTGGATTATTTATTTATTAATTATTTATGAATGACAATATTTTTCTTTTAAAGTAAAAACTATCCCTTTATTGAAATTATTAATGTATCCTATTTACACTTATAGTAACCCTTTCCAAAAACAAGAACAAGTCTTTTTGGGTGACCTGGGGGTCTAGGGTAAGGTTCAATTCTGTTGGCGGCCGGGGTTCAATCCCGGGCCCGGCACAATTTATTATTACCAAATTTCCCTTCCCTCTTTAAAACATCTTTTGAAGTGGGGGAAAGCCAGGCCTCCACCCTGGGTTTGGATTCCCCGTTAAATGTAGGGCCTTCATTTCATCTCACAATCACCCCACCAAAAACATTAGCGTAAATGCTATAAAACCCAAGGGGAGTAAGACGCGGTGCTAATAATAATACTTTTAATTTTTTTAAAATTTTGGTTTCAAATTGGGTAAAAAAAATGAAAAAGTGTAAAATAATGTGAGAAAATTAAGTTACGTTTTTTAAATAAAAAATTTGCATGAATTAAAAACTTATATTTATGAGAAAACAATTGTATTGTACAAATGTTGGCAACCCCAAAAACCCAAAATATGATTTTTCAAAAGCATTCAGGTTAAAAAGCTATGGTTCTGGTCTCGGTATTGGCACTGCGGAATCTTCTATTTCCCTTGATTTATCGATAAAATTTAAAAATAATGAGTCTTTGTTTCTTTAAATTTTTTTAAATTATACTTCATTAGGGGCCGTTATGAAAAAATGTGAAGGAAATTTTTAAAATGCGCACGCATCACTGTAAAACAAAAGTAAAAGGTTGAAACTAAACCGTCATTAAGTTGGAAAAAAAAAAAGCTACCCCAAAATAGAATAATCTTCTGTTAGCTGCATGTTGGGACGTCTGAGAAATGTTCTATGTTATTCCCCCTTTTCTATGGGCCCTCGTCGCCTTGGTCATGTTTTTATATTTTAATATTTATCCCATGTTTCTAGTTTCTAATTCACAAAAACGTGTTTTTTTTGTTTATACAATGCGAATTATTATGTCTAATAAATTATATTCAGTATATTTAAATTGAATATTTGATTTAAAATTATTTACTATTCTAATATTAGTGAAAAAAAATTGTGCTTAAGACTTTTTTCAAGGCTCCAAAATTTTTGAGGGTTTCTTCCCTATTATTATTTATTTTATAAATTAAAATATTATTTTGTAAAATAAATTATACTAAATATTATCTTTTTTTGTAATTTTTTTTTGCATGCAATTAAAAACTATTTTTTAAAGTTTTCAAAAACTTTAACTTTTCACGCGCGTACTAAGTACCACACCCATTTTTTTTCTTTATTTTTTTAGTCATTATATATTCTTTAAGCTTAAAGTTAGAATTTTAACCATCCCCCAGTTTATGAAAAAAGAGCAAAAATCTTTGTATGGAACGTGCCTTCATAGTGCCAGCACTGGTGTTTGATGTTGGTGCATGGCACAAAAAGGGTGGGGGGGAGGAAGGGGGAGCCAGGGAGAGAGGCACTGTTGCTTCACAAAGCCCGGGTTGGCGTGTGGTGGAAAAAAGTTTTTTTTTTCACATGTGTTTGCTTTTAAAAAACCGGTACCATATTTTTGGGAAAGGTAAAATGTAAAGAGTGTAGAATTAATTATTATTCTTTTTCCACATATCTATTTGATTTAATTTTTTTTTTTGTTCTTTTATTTAATAGAAAGACTAAATGCGCTTGCAGTACTTTCAATGGAGAAAGATTTCCTCAGTTGCATCCAGAGATCAGGAGAAAATTATTGAATATTTTGCGCAAATTAAAACAATAAGAATGGATTTCATTTTATAAATGAATAGATCAAGCTTGAACTGTACCAATTTAAGTTAAAGTAAGTAAAAAAAATTTTTTTTGCTATAGATTTTATCACGTTCTTGAATAAAATTTTCTTTTTATACATATATTTTCCTTCTACACAATTTTAAAACAAAGGCTAAACATTTTCTGGAGCAGCGCCTCCACTAATTTTAGCTACGAGCCACCACTGTGGAGTATACTCTACCAAAATCATGGTAGGTATATACCTTTGCACAAGGATGCTACTAGGAGCTATATTCCAAACTAACATGGTACCATCAGTAGAGGTGTATTTTCTTGCCTGCTTCGTATTTCAACCACCCGTCGCGTCGGAGCAGCAGGACGGAAGGTAGATGTGCTGTTGCTATGCGCACACAAGGATGGTGTAAAGACACTCCCTTGAAGATGCTAGGCTTGTTTACAAAGACAGTAAGGACCCTCTCTAGGACCAAGAAACTTCTCTCCTCGCTCGATGAAAAGCCACAGTTCCTTTCTGCTCTGCAAGTGAAACCAGCCATGAAAATAGTCAGAGGCGCTATTCTCCAATCTCTGTCCTGGCTGTTTTTATTTTAATGTGAGCCTTTTCCTCATTTGATAGATAATGGTCTATATAGTTAAGCCCATTACTGTTTCCAGCCTGTGGCCTGGGGACTGGATGTTGTGTCTGTCCCAGTCTTATGTTAGATTATAAAGCATATGAAGTACGACAGGCCCAGCAAGCTGGTAGTGGAGAATATATGACTTGAATAAAAAACTGACCTTGGCCACAGACTGGAAACAGTAGTGGATGTAAAGTAAAATCAGAGATAAATATATACATTACAGTAGCCCCATGGCTTCTTTGGTGCTGACTGGCAGCTCACAGCTGACAGCTAAAAGCTTTGAAAAGTTACTAGACTATATTATGTATCCCTAGGCCGAACCATGTGATCTGCAAAAACACGTGTTTAGCAGCTATCACTTCTGACAGTCAAAATTTAGTTACAATTCATTCACGACATAAGTTTACCTGGATGTCAGCTCGAAATGTTACTAGAAGTAATCCTAATATATCACTACGCCAACAGCTGACATCTATCACTTTGGATGAATGTAATAAAAACCTATCGTAAACAGTTTGTATATACCTAAATGTGACTGTCAGAAGTCAGCTGTGAGCTGTCAGTCAGCGCCAAAGAAGTCATGGGGCTACTGTAGATCCCCAACATCCCCGGATAAAACTTCCCAGATCTACCGTGGTTACGTGAAACTACGGATAGTAGTGAACTATTAGCTAACGTGATATTCATGTAACAAACATAAATACGTTAAAGTTTAATTGATAAATTACTCACAGTAAGACATTAACAACATTAAATAAAGTACAGTACATAATAATGTGAGTTCACTACAGTGTACTTACTATTTTATTATTCATTCCTCTTGTTGAAACGATCACTGATTATTATTATGATGATGATGATGGTGATGGTGATGGTGATGGTGATGGTGATCGTGATCGTGATATGATAGCAATATACCCAAGATAAGGAGATGAAGTGGGGTGATGCGTAGCATTGTGACTTTTAAAACTATTTTCTCCTTTATTTAAAAATAAATAAAATTGTGGTAGCGGTAAATCGCGGATACTACGGATACCGAATAAGCAGATACGGCGGGCCCTAATGTATATTATCATTTAACAAAATAATTATTATAACGGCTCAATTTAAGTGCTAGTACGAGGGAAGCAGTTTTATAAGAAGTGCACCTACAATAGCCCGTAAAGATATAAGAAAACCACCTCAGTCCCAATGTAACCTGCAACCTCCCACCAACTGAGACCATTGCAATGGGAGACTAAAAGCCAAACAAAGGAATATCACAAGGCGCATACTACAGTAGATCTATCTGGCTGGACCTTTGTAAAGTTTCTTTGCAATTATGGTGATGAAGGTAAAGGAGGGGATATTAAACCCTCAAATATTTAAGAAACTTCACGCAGCTCTAGTTCTTTTGGAAAAGTTTCAACATCTCACCCATTCCATAGAATATTTTGGGTGTTATTACTATTTCGAGGTCAACCGACTTTGTAGTTGTTGTCGAGAGCTTTACTGAAAGGTATGAAACAACAACAATACAAACAGATTGTCCAAGTTGAAGGGGGGTATCCCATTGTTCATGAAATATAACAGAATCCTTAGTCATCGCCAAAAATATTCCCCATTTCGGTCAACCTCATCATAAGGTCATAAATGTTGTTTTGCCACTACTCTTTAAAGACCAGTTCACAACAGACATGACGTCATTGAAACGTCATGAAACACAAGTCTTGATGTCTTGGGTAGCTCAGTTTACATCAAAGATTTGTTCAGATGGTGAATATCTTTTAATAGATTTCTATTGTCCAATTGTTACAGACCATTATTTGATTATCGTGTATTGTGTGTTACCAAGAGCTAAAACCGTGGTTTATGATTGTAGTCTAACTTGTAGGGGATATAATCGAGTGAATTAGCAAAAACAAAACTTATCTATATAAAAGTAAAGTGACAATTTTTTTTTCATTTACGGGAACAGCCATTCTAAAATCACTGATGGAACCGGAGAAAGTATTGATTATACAGTAGCCCCATGGCTTCTTTGGTGCTGACTGACAGCTCACAGCTGACGGCTTTTGAAAAGCTACAGACAAAATTATGTATCCCTACGCCAAACCAAATGATCTGCAAAAGCATGTTTAGCAGCTGTCACATCTGACAGTCAAATCTAGGTGTATACCTAAAGTTTACTGTCAGAAAGTCAGCTTGTGAGCTGTCAGTCAGCACCAAAGAAGCCACGGGGCTACTGTAGTTCTTTGGTAGGAAGTAATGTCTATAAGGTTTTTTACCTACCAGAATTCTTATATTATCTCCATTAGCTACATTGCAAGCCTGAGGCATCATTTTGTGTGCATTTTTAAAGTTGTGTGTGTGTGGGGGGGGGATGTTGGTGTAGGGTGTAAGGCCTCTTACGCGAGTGAGAAAAGTGCTCTCAAACCACTTCACGTCTGTACAAGAACAAATGCAGAAACAAGTGAAACATTTTGCGGAAAAAACGTGGAATAAAATTATCGCAAACATAGAAATGTCAATTTTCAAAACTGGGGTGGCTTCTATGAAGTCCCCTCTCCTCAAAGTAACAGTAATTTTTTAAATGGTGGGGAAGGGACATCTTCGTGTACGTCAATCAGTAGACCTAATTTCTCAAAGCCTAAACTTTAGGATTTATGACTTTACGACTTGTTAAATTTATTATGAACGGATAAAGGATTACTTAAGGTGGCTGCTTAGGTAGCTGATATATTGCCAATCAGAATGTTGCACTTAGAGTTAAATATTGATGAAACCTCAACAGTACACGACTTTGTTGTTTACTAGAATGAATACAAAACTATCTTCTATGAATCTATAGATATATACTTGTAAACATAGTTTAAAGATGACATTTTCCCTATGAAAGGTACAATAATCCTCATATTTCTGTTGATCATTAAGAGCTAAATGTCCGGGAAACAAAGAGTAACTGGTATAGGAGCGTAGAATGGATCTTTGTGGATAGAATGATGTCATTTAATACATCACACTTTGTATGGCCGTTTGTATTTTCCCTCTCCTTTGTTTGTTCTACTTCTGGACAGCTACACCCAGGAACGTATATAAACCCAATTGTGTTTCTGTCATTTAGGAATTCTGATCACCTATTCAAGCACTTAAATGAATTTATAAAAATGTAATTTTAGGTCTAGTGGTGCTAGGTTCAGCAAAGTCTTGTTTTTATAAATTTATTTTCTAATGAATTTGAGAAATATAGTTTAAGAGTTGTGAACAGAGTTGCATTTGCGTCCGTGTACGTCGTTGTAATAAATGTTAAATGGTGACTTTTTCTTCCACCCCAACTACTCCTAAACCCGTTTCGAAACTGACCTACAAATCACTATTTTTTTTCCTTTCTCAAAATAATCTTTATGAAAGCTATCTCTGAAAGAGGAAAAGAATAACAGAAATAATTGCTACGGACACATGTTAGAATTGACAGGTCTTAAAAAAATGTATAAAGGAGAAAGGAATAAGGAGGAAGAGGGTTTTTTTTCTGTTCCAAAACCTTGAGAACCTCACCTAACTGTTCACGTGGTTTGGATGGCAGGTCGAAGGAGGGAGGAAGCAAAGACCTTCAAACATGTGTTGTCGACTCTACTTGAGTTGCTAAAGGGCTGACAGTTTGAGTGCAGTGGTTATTAGGGGTGGAACCCCCTCCCCCCCCCCCCCCCCCCGCCTTTTCAGCCACATTCAACTTGATGTTCGAGCATGTGGAGGCGAGAGGAATGATTTTGTGAGGGGAAAGGGGCCACTTCAAGAAATTACTTCTCCGAACACATGATTTCAAAATTTTGTAATGCGATTTTTGTTATCACAGCTTCTTACTACCCGTTCACATTATACGCATATACTCAAACTACGCTAATGTGTTAGGATTACATTTGAGTGGGGTGAACTGGTGATCTAGGGGTAAGGTTGTCGGACTTCTGTGCTGGGGTCCGGGGTTCAATCCTCGGTCCCGACACAGATTTATCTGATTGCCGAACCCTTCCTTCACCTCTGACAAGATGTGTATTAATCACAACTTGTGAATGTGTGGAATGCCAGGCCTTCACCATGGTTCGATTCCACGTTAAACTGTAGGTCCTCCATTTCATCTCACAATCACCCTAAACCCTTCATTACACGTTAGCGTAAGTGCGTATAACCCGAACGGGTAGTAAGACGTGGTGCTAATAATAATAATAAATAATAATATAATATAATAATAATAATAATAATAATACATTTGCGTGGAGGGAGAATGGAAAACCATTTAGGAAAAAATCAGCCGACCGTAATTCGAATCCAATCTCCCCGTCATCGACACTTCTGTTGCAAGAACAAGGCCTTCAGACCACACGTGTCAAACTTACCCATGATTCTGTGACCTGTCACAGCTAGGATTGTCCGAGGTCGTTTTTCTCAATTCCGATTCTCGATTCTAATTTTTAAGTTAAACCTTGATTTTTCAATACTCGATTTTGATTCTTGAACATTTCCTATTTCATTCCCCCCCCCCCCCCCCCCCCCCACACTCCAAGCATCACCTCATATAAAAATACATTTGTCCAACTTCATAGCACAAAAAAAAAACCACTTAAAGAAATGTAAAAAAACGAAAAAAAATTTTTAATTTTTAATAAAGAGAAATAATCCATTTGTAGTATTAAAAGCATATTGCAAATAATAATTACAATAAAATTGCAATAGTAAGCATTATTGTACTCCAAAAAAAACCATCCCTTCAAAACTTTATAAAAAATTTTAAAAAATTTGAAACAAAAAATGTTGAAAAAACAATTTTTTTTTAAAAATTTCCAACGGTTTCATTAATTGGCCAATTTGCATATAAAATTTCGGCAACAAACAAATATGAGAAAATCGATTTAGTACTCTAATGTTACCGTTTTGCTTAGTTACTAGTACTTTCATTTAAAAGAACGAAGTACGAAAATCTTTAAAATTTAAGATCGATTCTTGTTATTGATCCAAAGGGGAAACGAGGTAAAGAGGTAGAAGAATCGAGTTTAATAGCTTTTTGCAATAAATTGCCCATCTTTCCCTTTTTCAGACATTAAAAGAAATACACATTTTGAGATTTGGAGATTAAGATTATTTTGGTAAAATTAGAAAAAGGGTTAGTGAAAAAAATTTTATCTTTACTCACAAGATTTATCCCCAAAAAAAGGGTTAAAAAATTTTCCCCTATATTATGTGCAATGTTTGTCAGCACCAGCCCAAAAGGGTTTTTAAAAAAGTTTTTTTTCCCTTTTGGGGGCATCACTTTTAGGACGCGCTTTTTGTATCAAGAAAAATTGATTTGAACCTTTTTTTTTACAGAACGGGGGCCTAAAAAGGGGCCAGATACATCGTCATTTGTTTAGAGAGATTTTATCTTTTAAAAAATGATGACTTTTAATTGTGTAAAAGGTTCAATACATTTTAATAATATTTGTGCTATTTTTAAACAAATAATTATATAAATGGATTCAAAGTTATTTTTTTATTCCCAATTTTTCCCTCCCATTTTTTTTTTCTTCCCCCCGGATTTGGGGCCTAACCCATCCCTTATCGTAGTTTTAAAGATTCATATTTCGGGGGGGGGGGGGGGGGGGGGAAGATAGAGTTTTAAGTTTTAAATTGTGTGAAATTTTAAAATTTTTTCCTTTTTTGGGGCCGACTTTTTTTTAACTTTTTGAAATTTTGGCCATTATGATCCAATAATTAGAGGCCCTGTTTTGGGACCTGTGATCACCGAAGGGGGTTTTTTTTTTGACTTTCAGTGTAGTTAAAAAGCCTCTTGCAAACAAATTTGTATTCTAAAGACGTACAAAAAAATTTGTAAAACCTTTTCAAAACGGGGGAGAAGTAAAGGATTTACGGTACAATATTTGCTTTTTTATTACTAAAATATTGCCCCTTTTTTCCATTTTTTTTCATGCACTGCATTTTTCTGTATTCAACCCCCTTTTAAAGCAGATCTTTAAAAACGATAATCGATAAAAGTAATTCGCGCCTTTTTTTAAAAACACCGCCGGCCTATCCGGGAAAAAAAAAAAAGGGGCGATGGTTGAAAACCTGAAGGAAATACTCTTACCTTCTTCCTCCTATCTGGCCTACAGTATCCCCCCCCCCTCCGTCCCCCCCCTTCTTCACAAAGAAAGAAACCATTTTTTCATAGCTTTGTACCCCTCATTTGCTTTTGTCCTATCTTAGTGCGGGTTTAAAAAAAAAAAAAGGACGCTTTTTTAAAAAAAATTCACAGTTTGTGGAGAAATAAAAGAGGGTTGTTTTGGGAAATTTTAGAACTTTTTTTTTTTTAAAATAATTTTTTTTTTGGGTTTTTCGATTTTTTCATTTACCCCTACCGTTTGAATAGTAGACTGGTGAGGTAGCCGTCAACAGATTTTTTGTGAATTCATAATACAATTCTTTACTCCGTCCATGAAGACAAATTTATATTATTTTATATCCTCACCGTGCTTACTACCCGTTTTGTTTGTCCCATTTAAGAAATGGTAATGGTAGGGGAATGTGAATGAAATGGAGGACCTACTGTTTAACGTGGAATCCGAACCACGGGGGGCCCTGGCATTCCCACATTCACAAGTTTAATTAATAACGTCTTTAAAGGGGGGAAAGGAAGGGGTTTGGAAATAATTAACTTTGTTGGGCGGGATTGACCAAACCCCCGACAGGCCCGACACCTTACCCCTAGCACCGGGTCACCCAAAATTATAAGTTGGTTATTATTTTAATACATTTAATTTTTACCCTAGTCTTTCACTCTAACTTTAAAACCCGGGTAATTACCCAAGGACTAACGCGAGGTGCCGTTAATATTTTTTTAAAAAGGAAACCCCGAGAGTTGAAACGAGAGCGTGATAAAAACAAGGTGACGACTGACGATCCTACTTTTTTCCGAATAACCTGTTTTTTAAAATTAGCCGGGAAAAACACTCCCATTGGCCCTCATGTAAAAGATGGGCCAAAAAATGCTCTCTTATCCTCTAACTGCTGTCCCCTGTGGGGCCCAAAACCCAAGGGGAAGCGCAACCACCTAAAGCTTTTATGACGCTATTGTTTTTGGTCGGCGACTCTCCTTTTAATTTGTTCACACGTTAAAACGAAAATAGATAACAATTTCCCTGAGTACACAGCAATTCACACGCTTTTTGTTGACTCATGGCATTCAACCAATTAAAACAGTGTTTAAAAAAATATTTTTTTTTTCTGGTGGTTAAACTATATTTCAAACTTTTCTCGATGGATGTTTTCAAATTATAACTTTGTGTCGTGCACAATCCATTACTTGATACACTCTTCATTTTCCCACAAAGGGTTTATTTAAACCCCTCCTCGCAACGGCCAACAAAGAAGCGGGCTGCTGGCTTCTGGTGAATGCGTGCGCGTCATAATATCACATACCATGTTTTTGAGAGGGTTTTTTTCTGTTTTTTTGATTGCTCTCCCCCGAAAATCTCGGACAGAGGGATAATTGGGGATAAGTTAAAACTTTAGGGGGAAAAGCTCCCCCCAAAAGGGGACCGGACATATTTGATTGGTTTTGGATTAACACGTGACCACATTTCTTTTTTGCGCTTTTTTTTCTTTTTGAACGTGTGAATCCCAGTAAGTCGGGTTTTTCCAAATACCTGGCTAGGTTTTTGGCCTTCAAAAACCCCGTTACTACCTACAAGGTTTTTTTAAACAAACATCTTATTTTCTATAACTTTTTAAATAAAAAATTCAGCAAATGCTATGTTTAAAAGGGTTTCTTTCAAAATTCGTCTGAAAAGACATTAAAGAGCTTTGTTGAATTTAAAGAGCGCAATTGTCCCGGTAAAGGTCTTAAGTCCGGGGTATTTTTCGAATATTTTTAAATTCTTTTTTTATCAGGGCCCTTCACGTATATAATTTAACAAAGACGTCTTGTTCGATCCCATTCACGTCAAAGAATGTAATTTTATCGAAAAGGGGGGGGGAGGGATAAAAAACCCTGTTGAAGTTTTTATGTGAGATAAAAAATGTAGCAAATTTTTATTTTTTTTGTGCGATTATATAAACTTTCTTTCTTGAGCAACCGCAGGGGATAAAAATAACAAAAACATTTATAAATTTTATTATTTTTATTATTTTTATTATTATTATTATTATTATTATTATTTTATTACACCGGTCTTATACCCGTTGGGTTATACGCCACACTTCATAAAAAAATTTAATGTAAAATGTTTAACCCTTAAAAACTAAATATACCCGCATCCATACAATCTAGCTCTTGTCTTTGGGGGTGTTGGAGGGGGGGGGGGGGGGGGGGCAAAAAAAATCAATTTTCATTTTAAATTTCGAGAAAAGAATTTTTTTCTCCCCTGTTCAGGGGCTAACGGTCTAAGGTGTCACTCTCTTGTTAGACTGGTTTTTTGAAGTGGGGAGAAAAACGTTCGTTCCATTTGGGTCTACAAAAAGGGGTTTTTTTTCCTAAATGGTTCCCATTTCCCTTTCACGCAAACGGGTGTTTACCTCTAAAATGCTTATTTCCTCACGCTCTTCATTGGGAAAATTAATATCATGTACGCTTTTATAGCTTTGAACTTTCTTATGCAGATTCAAATGTGTTTTTTAATTTTCTGAAAAAAAATCCTGTTTCATTTACCGTACTAATTTTTCCCTTTGAGAAACTTTTAGGTTATTGGTTTGGGGGAACCTACCCCCCTTTTACCCTTCCCCTTTTTTACCTTACCCTCTTTCCCAACGAGGCTTTCCCCTGATCGCTAGCCACACGGGAAAAATTTAAACATTATTTTACAGTTTGGGGCTAGGGGAGAATGGGTTCCAACCCCAGCTGTGTTTTGAGTAGGTTTTCCTCTATTTCCTTGGGAGGCTGATACAAAACAGGTTAAAAATTTTTTTGGCTGCCTTATAATAAAATTAAAATAAAATTTTAACGCTTCTTTGGTAGCCCCCCCCCCCCTTTCCCCCTTTTAAAGTGGGCCCCCAAAGGCAAACAACCCCATTTAAGACCCACCCTTCCCCCACACCCAAATCGGCAAAAATTTCTTTGATTTGGGAGGAGATAGAAAAAATGAGAACTATGTTGGTATTTTATTTTTTTAATTTGTTTCATAAACAAAAATTTTTGAAACACCCCATCGAACATTAATCTCAAACAACTTTTTCATAACTTAAATTTAATATTTTAAATTAGCTTTCCTAATTTTTTCGATGACCTTGAAAAAAGTTTTTTGCATCTAATTTCCCCCTCTATTCACCCACTAAAGTGTTCTTTCATCCCCCCTCTCCCCCCCCCTCAACCATCACTAACTAACCCCTTTTGGGCTTTTGGAAAAAAGAGGTGCATTTTTAGGTCAACTACCTGACTTATACACATGACAGAAATTGCTTTCAGGTCGTTCCCACCATCAATTTTTAAAAACCCCCCCCCCCCCCCCCTTTTCCCTTTAAAAACCCAAATTTCTTTTTTTGGGGGATTAGTGGGGGGGTGAAGACATAAGGCAGGTTTTTGGGGGAAATTATACTTTAAAAAATTTTTTTATGTCAAAAAGAAAAATAATTTTACCATTCTCATATCAGGTTTTTAGTTTTTGAAACCCTGATCACTTAAGGGGGGGAGTCCCGTTGTATTCACTCCCACCCTCTAAAAATTTAAATATTTTCCATATTTTGTTTCCCATGCCCTGTTTGGATGAAAATGCTGGTCTTTTTTTTCCCCCTAATCATTTTATTTTTTGGCAGTGGGAATAGTAATAATACCCCATTCTTACTCATATTTATGTTTCAAAATTTGTTTTTTGAGTTTCATAAAATAAAGCGATGAGATGTTACACCCCATCGTAAATTTCCCCAGTTCATGAATTTGGGAAAAATTTCGCCATTCCCATGAACTTCCCCCTTGACCATTTTATACCTGGGCAAAAAAAGCCCATTCCGAATTTGGCAGGCTTGTGTCCCCAATTTCTAAATTGCAATTAATTAAATGGGCTTCAGTACTATTCACGAAAGGGTTTAGTTATTTTGCTCTTCGTGAAAGGGTAAAGCTAAGAAGCCTGTTCAGGGAATGAGCAAAATTTTTCCAAATTCACGAAATAGTATTTTCGTTTTGGGGGTGCAAAATTTTTAGGAAATTTTGGGGACAATCAAAAACGTAATGACCTAGTTTATTCCAGAGTCAAAGGTTAAAGGGGGGAGGGAAAGGGGGAAAGGGGAAAAAGGTGTGTTTTAAAATTTTTTTATGACAAAAATTTTTGGCAAAAAAAATCAAATATTGCTCCAGTCCACAAAAAATTTTAAATTTTTCTTACATATTGTAAAAACATTTGGGTAAATTTCCCTTTCATGGCATGGCGGCATTAGAAAGAAAATTTTTTTAAATAATGAGAAGGTATTGCACAAAAATTTCCGACACCCTTGCAGTATTAAGAAATAGTGGTCATTATTTGGGAAAAAATTAAATTTTCATGTTTGTAGGGACAATTTTTTATTATTTTGGGCAAAAAAAAGTTTTGAAAAAAAAAAAAACTGCAAAAAACTGGCAATTAATGATTATTCCATCCCCCCTTAAATGAAGGCAAAAAATTTATTTTCGAATTTTTTTGTGCCGACACTGCACATTTTTGCGCAATCTGGTTTTAAATCAACTTCCTTTCCCAGGGATATTATTTAAATTTTGTGACTGTTTATTTTTTATGAAACACCGATTCTAAAGTTGCTTTCACCGGGTTTTAAATGCCATTAAACAGTCCAATGAGGGAGTGAATGGTACGAAAAATTTTATATGACGCTAGCTCCGGTTTTTGTACCTTAAACAAACTTTATAGAAAGCACCCAACTTAAAAACGCACGGGAAAATTCTCAAACCTTTAAATTCTCTATTGGGTTTGGGGCCTAACAACAAAAAAATTTTTTTAAGGAATAATAAAAATTAAATCCCCACCGGGGCTACATCAATTTACCCCCAGTGTGTAAAGATTGCAAAAATTTTAACCTCCCTTTGTCCAAGGCCCCCCCGAAGATAATAATGTACATTATTCCTTTCCCCCGATAAAAAGGGGTGTGGAACAGTGGACGTTTAAAACCAGTTTAAGCCTAACTATTAAAACCCCGTGTCCTTTGGGTTGACCCCCTTTGGGGGGAAAATCCATGGTCCCAGGGGGAATTGAACCCTGACCCCTAACTGCAGCCATTGGGCACTGACCATTATGCGCATGCGTATGACTTGGAGATAAAAAAAATGGGATGTGTTGGGGTTACAAGGGACACGCTTTTAGGGCTGAAAAGGGTTTGAGGAAAGAGAAAAGAATATCTGGAAAAAATTCAGATTTGGTGGGAAAGGAGAATAGAAAGGTGAGGGACAGTTTGGGGTGATAACAAGAGGTTTTATTAAGATTTAAAATTGAAAAAAAACCCTTTCCGCAGGGTTTTCTGTAAGGGGGAAATACACCCAAAAAACCTAGAGTAAACTTTTGCCGTAAAAATTTTGAATAAGAATTTTCCGATTGAGGATTGCGGGGGGAGGGGTTTAAATTGTGGGGGTGACACTTTGATCTTTTTTAATTCAAAATATAGTGTGTTAAGACGGGGGGTTTTAAAAAGAAAGGGAGGGTAATTAGGAAGCAGGAGGTGGGGGGGGGGAAAGATAAATATTGGGCCAACCCAAAAATTATTTAATTTAATTTTTTGATGATAAGGAAGGGAGTATGATCTATGAACTTTAACGGGTCAAAAAGGTCCATTCATTTTTTTCCAAAGTTTTTTTGCACACCATCTTTATCCCTGTTCGGGTTATACGCCTAGTTTAATTAGCAAATGTGTTGGATAGGGAAATTAAATTTAAAAGGAATTGCCCCATATTTTTATAGGGAGGGGAAAAAAACCATTTGGAAAACCTCTTCGGTGCACCCAAATGCCCCTGTCCCCCTGTCTCAGCAATCTATTATTTGAGGTAGCACTTTGGACCTTCGGTTTTTCTTTACCCCCCGGTGGCGTATTGGCTAACGCCTTGTCGTGTTGAGCTCGCCCCCGGGGGATGGGAATTTTGAGGTTCAAATCTCGGTCGGGTGAACTGGGGGTTTTTTTTCCAAAAAGGGTTTTTCCCACTCTCCCTCCCCCAAAATGCGGGTTCCTTTTCCCTCTAATAACCTTCCCTTTCCCTAATTATTATTTTTATTTTTATTATTTTATTATTACCCGGTCTTACTCCCCTTTTCGGGTTATAGCACTTCCCTAATGTGTAAGGGTGGGGTGATTGTAAATAAATGGAGGACCTACATTTTAAGGGGAAACCCCGCCCCGGGTGGGGGCCCTGGCATTCCCCCCATTCCTAATCCATTAGCGTAATTAAAATTAAAGAAATTAACCCAAAAGGGGTGAAGATGATGCAAAATAAAAAATTTATTAATTTACCTACTATTATTAATACTATAACTCCCACAAATTTTATTTTACTGTTTATTTTTTTCCAACAGTTGAAATAATAATTGAAAATTTTCCTTCGGGGAAAATTTTCCGGAAAAAAAATTGGGGAAAAATTTTTCCGTCTCCCATTTCTAAAATACACAAATGCAACTGAGGGATGATTCAAAAAGGAAAATTTAGTTTCAGGATTTAAAAAAATATATCTGCTGATCAGACATCCCGGGAGGACTCTTTTTTGGTAAAGGCAGTGGACTACCGAAAGAAAAAACCCCTGTAAAATTATTGTTCCCTATATCTTCAATTTACTCACAGCCAAAGTTGGGGAAAACTTTTTTAAAAATGACTTTTTATTTAAAACATAATAATTTTACAATAATTAAAAAAAAAAATATACCGTTTCCTTTGGGTATCTTTCAATTCTTTTGAGATAGCTAATCATATTAAAAATTTTTTTGTGAAAATCTGAAGCCCATAACATTTAAACGCTCTGGGGAGAGGGTCCCTTAAGTAAAGGGGTCGTTTCAATTCATGGGAATGGGGGTGAAATTTTTATTTTTTTTTGAACTTAACAACAAACCAAACAAAAAAAAAACCTCTGAAAAAAAAAAAAAATTTAAAAAAAATTATTTTTTTCCCATAAGATCCTTTTAAAAGGGGAAAAGGAGGAGGGGGGAAAAGATATTTTGGCCCCCCCCCCCAGTCTGAAGTATTTCTCAAAAAACCTTCAAACCATTTTTCATCCCCCCACGAAACACCCTTTTCTGTTAGAAGGGGCCCAACAAAGAGCCCCAAAATATTTATGGGAGACCCTTGACAAATTTGCTGCTTTTAAAGACCCTTTCCCTCGAAATCACACCCTTTCAGGCTTTCACTCCCTTTCATTACAGACAAATTTGCCCGTAAGGACCTCCCGGGTTGGGTAAGCTTGGGGTAATAAACTTTTATACTCCTACAATTTGTGACCTGTAAACCAACGGAAAACGCTTCGTGTCAAAATGCTATCCCGTAAGGGTACCCTTTAAATATTGTTTTTAAGGGGGCTTTTTTGGGTACCGGATATTGAGAAAAATTTTTTGCGTTTAAATTAGAAATTAGTAATTTTTTTATTTTTTGGTTTCTGTCTTACGAAATCTATCCTTTTGTCTAATTTTATGAAATACCTGTCCTTCCCCCTCCTTACTCCCAGGGTTTCTACTTTCCTTAAAGTAATTTAAATGTTTTAACCCTCCTTTTTCCCTGATTCCTCTTTCCTCAACCTTTCCCCTTCTTGAGTCTGCAGAAGACTTTCCCCTAAGGATGTGTCCAATCCATTTGCTTTGTCCCGAAGAATCAGATTCAAAATAGTTCTCTTCTCAACCACCCTTCTTAGGATTTGTTATTTGTCCTCTGACCTTTCAGTTTCCCAGCATCAATTTCAAAGCTATTCAAGTTTTTCTTCTTTTTCCTGAGAGCCCACCAAGTTTTGTCCTTACAACGGATGCCCCAAAATGTGCATTTCATCATTTTTTCTCAGTTCCAAAAAAACTTCTGGTGAGCAAAACCCTCTCTTTTTAAAAGATTTTGGCCATGGGATCCTTGATTTATTTTTTTTGGGTAAAGTGGGCAGCTTTGTCAGGGACTTCCTGAGCACTTGAACTGCTCTAGTTTTACAACCTAGTTTTTGTTTAAAATTTTGGTAGTAATACGTGAGTTTGGCTGGCATCAGGGAATTTAAAAACAAATTTTTTTGGGGAGTCTTTTTGACTCTTCGCTTTTTTTTTATACTAGGATCAATTAGTCTAAAACCCAGTCGCCCCCGCTTGTCGAGCGCACTGTAAAACGTCTGTGCTTTTTTCCTGCTTAAACAAAGACTGTCTTTTATTGGTTATCCAAAACTGAGCCCGGAAAAAACAAATTTGCCTATCACTAGGAAGGAAAACATATTGGGGGGAACCCCATGAAATTTTTTAAAAATGGTGCGACCATGTATTATAGTCGTTCATAACAAAAGATCACTAAAAATTTTTGTTTTTTTTAATTTTATTTTTAAATTTTTGTCTTTATGTTTAAAAAAACTTGAGCCGAATCTCAAAACCAAAAAATAACAAAAGTACTGTCAACATCACAACCTTCCCTTAACCTGCCATGGGAAACTTCGATGCCCGCATGGGGTCCCTCAAGCGATCAGGAGTTTTTTGGTTTTTAAAATAGCGTTGCAGCGGGACCGGGGGTTCACCCGGGGTTCCCGCCAGATTTTTGTTTTCCCAAAAACCTTCCTACACCCTTGAAAAGAATTTGTGAATGTGTGGAATCCTGGTGCCACCGTGGTTGGATTCCACTTTAAACTGATCCTTCTTTCTTTACAAATCCCCTTTCCCATTAATTTTTGCGTAAGTGCGTAAAACCCCAACGGGTAGTAAGACGCGTTGCAAAAATAATAATAATAAAATAAAAAATAAAAAGCGCTTGCAAAGTTAAAGTACAATTTTTCAAAATAAAATAAAGGGATAATTTTAGTTAAAAATTTTCTAATGTTATTTTAAAAAAATTGAATTAAAACAAAGGAGGGAATTTAGTGAAATGATACATTGAAGCCGTCCAGTAAAAAATCAGAACTAATTATCTTGCGCGTGGCTTTTTTTATATAGTCTCGTTGGGGGAATCAATAATACTATTTTATTTTTTTATATTATTATTTTCACCGCTTTATACCCCTTCGGGGTTTTACCCCTTACGCTAATGTGTAATGGGAGGGGGATTTTGAATTTAAATGAAGGACTACATTTTTTAAGTGGATCCAACCATGGTGGAGGCCCCGGGATTCCCCACATTAACAAGGTCTTGTAGAGGTGAAGGGAAGGGGGTTTGTAATAATATATCTGTGCGGGGCCCAGGGTTTTAACCCGCCCCCAGCACAGAAGTCTGAACCTTACCCTAACCACCAGGTCCCAATAATACTATAAAAAGTCTGCAAACGTGATTCCCCAAAAATTTACCCCATTTCAAATTTTTAAAGTTTCAACAAAATTTAAAAAAAAATCTATTTTAATAAAAGAAAAAATATATTTGATTAAAGCTCTTATTAAAAGAATTTAAGTGCAAAAATTTTTAATAAAATTTTCATGAACCCCTTTTCCTTTACCCAATAACAATTCTTTTGTTACTAAGTTACATCTAAAAAATATTAACAACAAAACCCCCATCTGGGCATGGTCTAACACGCAACTCTGAGATTAAACGGGCGAGACGGGGGCTTGAATTTGAATCTCGGGGAAAATGGTTTTTTCAAAAAGATTTTTACTTCCCCCCCCACAAATTTCAGGCAACTTCCTATAAATACAAACTTTCCCAATCCATAAAAAAATTATCTATTAGTTATAAACTTTTTTGGGGGTGTTGAGGGAAGGGGGTTTGATAGGTGCAAAACAAAATATGAAGGTAGGTGTGTGGGTCAAAAAGGGAGGCTAGGTCTGTAAGACGTGGCTAATGTTTTGCGAAATTTTGGAAAAGAAAAAAAATTTTAAAATTTTTTTTTTACACAGCTACTAGCGCTAGTTAAAAAAAATACTTTGCAAAAGGTCTTATACCCCTTCGAGTTTACACTTAATTTTAAATTTTCAAATAGTTAGGAATTTAGGTTTTAAAAATGAAGAAATGACCCCCATTTTCGTGGAGGGGAAGGGGGGAAAAAAAAATTTTGGAAAAAAAACCCCCCAGTTTCCCGGGGGGAGATTCAAACCCAACTTCCCCATCCATGGCATCACTCAAAAAGAAAAGAGTGCGTTTGTAACTACACCCGAGGCGGGGTACTCTAGTTAAACTCCCTTTTTTTAAAGTCCTCTTGGGGTAGAATATACTTCTGGTTGTTTATGTGTTTAAAATGTCGGTTGTAGGGTTATTACTTTAAAAGGCGTATTTCACGCTGTTCACACTGAATAAATAAAATTTGTCTATGAAAGGGTTTTTACCCGGATAAAGTTCAAAAATCATATGTTTAGTTTTGGGGGCCAACACTTAAAAAAAAACTGTTTTGTTATAAATGTTAGATTTTTTTTTTACCTATATTTTAATTTAAAAAACGTAAAATAAAATTTTCTCCCCAATATTTCATTACTTTTTTTTATTTTTTCTACTCAACCCAAAAATATTTAAACATAATTTAAAAATCTTAATCTTCATTTTGGGAAAAATTTTTCCCTTTATATCTTTTTTAAAAAATTACATTTTTTTATTTTTTTTATTTGTATTTCGAAAATTTTTTTAGGGATTACTCTTATGGGGGAATTTGAAATTTTTAAACAAGGTGAAATTTAAATTTAACAGAAAAATTTGTAACAAAAATAAACATTAAATAAAAAAGAAATAACAAATTAAGAGTTACAATAAAATTTCAGGTTATACGTTTTTAAACTTTGATGCAAACAATAAACTTTGGGGAAAATTGAGATTTGACTTTGTACAAGGGGGTGTGCAGGCCCAGGGGTAAGGTAAAATTTTTTAAAGGGGAAAACAATTAAATTGTTATTAACAAAGGTTTGTCAAGGGAACATAGAATTTTGATCATTTGCTTGATTGGGGTTTTGATAATGTCCCTTTAAAAATTTCGGGTAATAAAAAAAAAACAAAAGGTTTTTTGTAAAGCGGTTATGGCTAATAAACAGGTGTCAACAAACTATACTATGGTTGGTCTCTTTCCTTCGGGCTGCCAGAGCTTCCCCTAGTAAAACAATTTAATAGCAATGGGACTAAGAGCAACACAAACAAAGAGCAAACAACAGGGAAAGAAAAAGGATTATTTGCGCGGACCCCACTATGACTTTAGTGCAGCTCCACAGTTTGTCACCGAAGCTGATACTGCACGTGAGGTGATATTTGACTAACTCAAAAAATGATTTCCATTAACCCCCAAATAGAATGGGAAAAAAAGACAACAGCCCCGGTTTTACCATCCAAATATAAACAAAGCACATAGTGCCCGGGGTCATTAAACCCTTGGCTCAAATAAATTAAGGGAAATTTGGAAATTTGAATCTATGATTAACACATTACTAATTTCTAAACCAAAAAATTTATAATGTAAAAAAACTGATCTTAAAAGGGCACGGGAAAAAATTTGTAAACTATACTGATTTTAAGTCAAAAAAAGGGCTTGACCTTTAGATTCAGGACACGAATTCAACCCAAATTAACTGAAACTTTTCCATCTTGAAGTTTAAAGATCTGAAAGAAATTTCTGTCCCTTCGCATAAATTAAAAAAAAACTAAACTCCCTTCCAGAACAACAAAAATTTATAAAACTTTTTATTTTTTTTAATAAAACTAGCTCAAGTCATAAGACTTGACGAGTTTTTTTCCGGGTATTTAATGCTCCAAGAAGTCTCCCCGGCCAAAGGGGGCAGTGGTTGACGGCCAAACTTATGGTTCTCTTTCCTCGTTGCATGAGGTGCGAAGTTCCCCCTTGACGCTGGGTTTTTAGAAGGGTATAAAGGGGAAAATGAACCACCCCATATATAGTCCCAATCGTTGAAGGAAAAAAGCAAAAAGGGTGATAAACTCAGAATATGAAAGGGAAAAAAGATGGACGAAGGGGGGGGGAAAAGAAGTGAACCCGGGGTGCCGTTTTCAGGGAAAGGGGGAAACTGGTTCCTTGGTTGCCGCTGTCTTCTCAGGCGGGGGTGTGTCGATATCAAATTTCACTATTCTTTTCCTTTAAATTGTTGTGTGTAGTTGGCACCACTATTGAAAAATTTTTCTTTTCCCGCACGTGCAAATAAATCCAAGACTCTTGAAATGGTGATAGATACTAAGGCATTTTTTATTTAAAAAATATCTGGTATGTTTTTTTTTTAGGCTCACTATTTTTTTAAAGAAAAAAATTTGTGATATGATTTTTTAAAATATATTTTTTTGTAGACAGCTGGAAATGATGTAAATTTTTCCGACATCATCCCCAAAGGGAGAGAGAGCTTAAAGTATTTTATTTATAAATAGATAATATTAATCCTTTTTCTTTTATATTGCTACAAATTTTTTTCAAAGGCAATATTTTTGAACACCACGGTTTTCAATTTAGGGTATACTAATTTTATCTGGGTGCATCTAGTCAAAAAAAAAAACTTTTAGGTAGATTATTATTTAAAAAATTTTTAATATTTTTTCTTTCTTTCGTAAATTTCGCTTTGTGGTGACATCTTTAGTTTTCAGTGTGGTCACCAAAACAAAAAAATTTTTTTTAACTATCAGTCACAAATTTAATTTAAAAAAAAAATTGAATATTAACGTTTTTCAATTTCACTTTATTTATTTATACAAATAATTTTCCTGGAATAAACAAAAAATTGCATAATTTTAATTCTTTTTATGTATTTTTAATTTTAATCAAAAACAACTACACTTGCAAAATTTATTTTCTATTTCGACACTTTCAATACTTTAGTATATTGTTTTAATAATTTTTTTTGTAATGCTTTAGGTACCGATTTTTTTTGTTGATTACCTGGCCGTAAAAAAAACAAAATATGGTTTTTTCCAACCGGGGAAAGGCATCTACAATTGGCCATGGAGAAAAGGGTTTTTTAAGGGTTAAAGCCCCAAACATCCATGACTGCCCCCGGGGTTTATTTATGGTCTACGAAAGCAAGCCGCACTGGAAACTCAGTCGTTTAATTCCAAATGGTATTCGCGGAATATTGGGAGGTGGTATCAAAACGACTTCTCCTTTTACTTTACTTTTCAAAGGGTTTCTTCGTCACTTTTCATAATTTTTTTCAAACCCCAGCCATGGCCCTTACAAAGACCGTTCAAAGTTCATAAAAGGTGAACCGGGCTTTCTCCGGCGAAGGTAAATACCAGTTTTTCGTTTTAAACTCCACAATCTTCCCCTGCAGAGTCCAAACAAGGTTAAAAAAAAAAACAAAGCTCCCCATTTTAGATAGGGTATTAGGATCTTTCCCAACTTGGGATTACCCCTTTTATTTATCCACGGTATTTTTTAGCCACATTTGATAACAATTTTTAAGTTTTCGGCTTTAACAATATTTTTCCAGCTCTGTAAATTGTCCCCCTTGAACCACTCTAATATTTTTAAACAACGACCAAAGGGCGCCCGCCCTATATTCCACCCCTCCCTCGATGACGTCACTGGGCGGGTAAAAGGTCAATGACCCCTTGGAACCCGGGTTTTAAAGGGTTTTGATTATTTTTTCTCGACTCTTCTTTTTGGCCACCAGGGGTGGGGTCATCATAGGGGAAACCCTTTTATTATCATTTAAAGACGATTTTTTTTGTCTTGATCGTCTTGTCAAGTGCTAAAATGACGCCATCTCGGGCATCTAAGTGTGCTAAAATCCTTTGGTTCTCGATTTATGGCTGATGTACCCGCAAAAGATATCGGGGGGCAAATTTTCCCGGGTTTTACACGGGGGAAAAAGGACCTGTTAAAACACATTAGAAACATCTCTGGCCTTGGGAAATTTCCCCTGTTTTTCAAGGGCAAAGCCATGACTTTCAAGGAATTTGGCGGAAAAAATTTAAGAATGTCATGCTCCCAAAAAACGTGTGTGCCGAAAACATGGTTTTCAACATAACAAACTCCCATTTTTTTTGCAAAAAGATTTTTAAAACTTCAAAAAAATTTTAAAAGGAAAAAATTACTTGTAAATAAAATTTTTGTGACCTTATGTTTAAAAAAGGCAAAGCCCATCCATAAAATAGCTATAATGTTTGCTTGGGTGCATTATTAAATATTAAATTAACGTTTAAAAAACTTTCTTCAGAAGTGAAAAAAATAAAATTTTAAGGGGTTAAACCCAAGATAGACCCAAAAATCATATGGGTAATCAAAATTGATCTTGGTTGAGTGAACGGGTTTTTTTTACTTTTCCTCTACGCAAAATGCGGGTTTAACTTCCATTTCCCCCAAATTATTGTGATTTGTACTTAAGTGACAAACCAAACAGGTTTTTAAAAAAAACCCCTTGCTAAAATGTGAACTTAATGATCTAAAAATTTTTGACCCGTAATCACGTTGAGTTTATATTTTATAAACAGGGTATGGGAAAGGGGTTGGGGGTTTTTCTTGCAAAAGTTTTTTTGGGTAAATTTTAATAAACGTTTTCCCTTCCAAATTTGGAAAATTGAGATACATTTCCTTTCTAAATATAAATTTTTTCACCTTAATTCTTTCTTTTTTGTTAAAAATTTGACACATAAAACAAAGGAAGCGTGTGGTTTGTATATTGTAAACGGGAAATTAAGTTTCAATAATATTAAGGGGAAAATTAACAAATCTATGGTTTGTATTCAAAATTTAAAAAAAATATTTAGATTCCCTTCATCCATCTAACGTATTTGGGAGTTTTTTTTAATAGATTTTCACTTCCTCTTTGCAATATTTGAGTGTAGAGATACGATAAATTTTGGGGAAATTTCCTAATATACAAAATTCTGATGGGGATGAATCAACACTGTCCCCCCTTCATCAAAATTACCCATTTTTTCCCGGATTTGTTGAGTTCTTTCAGTTTAGGGAGAGAGTTTAAACCCCGATTTTTTTTCTCCAAAAACCCCCCCCCCTTAATTTTTTTCCTACCCACCCTTCAATCCAAAAAACTGGGAAAATAAAAATTTTAAGAACCAGGTTTTGGGAAATTTTTTTTTAAATAAACCAAAAAAAGATATTTTAGCATCCCATAATTAAGAAAAAAGAAAGGAAACAGTGAAAAAAAAAAAAGGGAAATTTTTATTTTTAAAAAATGATGGGAAGGGTTTAATTTGAAAAATTTAAGCAAAGCATCCCTTAGGTAAAATGAAAAAGGAAACTACTTAAAGGGGCATGCCCTACAGCGCATGGCTAAGAAGATTTTACGATTGACTGAAGGGGGGGAGGGGGAAAGATGTCCTTTAAAAAGGGGTTTTAAAAACCCCCCCTTTACGTGCCCTTTTTCTGTACATCTCCTCACCCTTCAAAAATATTTATAAGCTACGTTTTAAATCAATGGATTGGGGATCGTTTTAGAACGTGCGTGAAACACATGCCCAATCACTCTGTGTTTCGTCTAGAGCGTACATACTACCAATAACTCTGTGGTACAGTCGGTAAAATAGTAAATTTTTGCCAACACTATTGCAGTGGACATTTTTGATTTTAAAATTAATGGAGATAAAGATTAACAGAAAAATTTAGTACGAAAAATTTTGCAATTTAATTAATATTTAGATAAAAACTTCATGAAAAGGCCCCTTTTGGACCATTTTGAATAGCTTCATTGATAAGATTTTGCACAAATTTCCAATCTGTCATAATAAAAAATCGTTTTTTTAAAAAAAAACTTTTACTTGTCTCCCATTTTCCATTTTAGAATAGCCTCACAGATAAAACCTGTGCCAAATCCAATTCTGTTATAATAGGGAAAAAATGTTGTATAACAAGAAACTTTTTCATTTGTATCCCCTTGACCATTTTTAAAAAGCCTCAAATAAACACTGTCACAAACGATTCTTTTTTAAAGGGTACTGTAGTTATTAACAAAAAACTTTGCGCTTGTCTCCATTTTTCCATTTTAGAATACCCCAAGATAAAAACATGTAACAAATTTTTTTTGTTACAATAGGGGGCAAAGTGTATTATTAACAAGAAACTTTGTCACTTTTTATCCCCTTTGCCATTTTAGAATAGCTCACAGTAAGTATTGTGCACAAATCTTCTTCTGTCATAAAGGGACTTGTGGTTTTGCAAAAAAAGTTTGTTCTTTGTCCCCCATCTCACCGCGGAAAAAGTTTTAGTAAAACATTCAAATACGAATCACTGCACACATTTTGTATATGTAGGTTTTTTTTTTTCCCCTTTTTCCCCATCCCCCGCGTGGCCGGGAGCCGAGTTGGGTGCTATGGTGAAAACGTCTTAACTATATTGCTTTTTCCCATAAAAAAATATATTTTAGAGGTTTTTCCCTTTTTTTAAGGAAAAAAAAGGGTTTTTATTAAACTACTTTTGGGAAAAAAGGGATTTGGGGAAAGGGGGGCTGATAAAACCCCTTTTTTTTCCCCAACGGGCATGTAGGGCCACTTTTATTTTATATTTTAACGTTATTTTTTTTTTTTTCCCCCTTGAATCGAATTTATCATTCATTCTTTTTCTAACTTCATCAACAATTTTAAAAACAACAAAAACTTAAAACGCGCAACATTTTGTTGAAGTAAAAATGTCATAAACTGATAACCCTTCTTTTTTTTTCCAAACACGTCACCATTATTTTTGTGTTTTTTTTTAAAATGGGGGTTTAATTTTTGTGAGACTTTAGTAGAAAAGAAAAATTGATACGTATAAAGTTTCGCAGGAATCCAAACAATAAAAACACACTTCCCCTATAGACTTGGATGTAAACTTTTTACTAAACTAGTTTGACGTATTCAAGTTTCCCCCGCCGCAACATACACCACAAAAAAAAAGTTTGGGAAAAATTAATGTACGTTCCTAAATGCACACACAATTTTTCCCAAAGGGAGTCCCACCCAAAATTCATATTTGTATAATGTAAAAAGTAAACACAATAAAACATTCTATTTCCAAAAATCCCGATAAAATTTCAAAGTATAATCGGCAAGGCAGAAATGGGGTGACTTTGTAAAAATTTTTTAACGTGTTTTAAATATTTTTCCTGAAAGTTTAACTCTAAAAGACTTTCAAAATGGTATTTTACGTTTAAAAGTTCCTGAAATCATTTTCCCTAAAATTATTTTTTATTGCCTTAAGATTGATGAAAGGGGTGCATTTTTTTTTTTTTTTTTTTTCAAATAAGTCAAAAATTGCTCATGTAGAAACAAAAGGTTTTTTTCTATTCACACGGTATATAACAGTTGTTTAATTTTCATAGCAAAGGGTTAGATGAGCAACTTTTTAAATAAGGGAAAAAAAGTGGGCATTAAATTCCAGGGCACCGTTGACTGTATCAACAGTGTTGATATCACCCGTGAAAAAATTTAAATTATATGTTTTATGGAACAATATTTGATTTTTTTTTTCAAAAATATTCTGTTTTAAAACTTTTAAAAAAAATCACTTTTTTTTGAAATTTCCTTTCCCAACTCAAACCCCCTTTTATTTATGGAAAGGGTAACCCAATTTTTTTTGTGAGGTAAAGTGGAAAAAAATTTTTATAAAAACCTCCTTACACCCACCGAGTTTTTAAAATCGATCTCTCCTATGGGTGTTTAGTTTACAGTGAACTAGGCGTTTAGACCCCGCGGTCAATGAAGAGGGGGAAATTCTAATAATCCTTTTAAAAATTCCTCGATTTCTCTAATCAACAAATTATATATCCAATTTTTCCACCCTTTAAAATTTCCTAGCAAATGTTTCGAACTATCTGTTGCGCGCTTTAGTTTGGGGGGTCTCAGGTTTTTGTCGATTGAAAAAAAAAACCCCTTTTTAACGAATTTTTTCAAGGAAAATGAAACAGAAATAAATATTGAAATTGTGTCGCGGACCGCTTCAATCTGCGAGTTTCATGGCTATGTCCACAGTTTTGGGCGTCTCGAACTAAACAGTCATTGTCAATGTAAATTTTTTTTTGTTTTTTTTTTTTTATGCACCCTTATTGCTTTTTTTTTTAAAAAAAGTTTGGGCCTACTTTTTTTAGAACATTTTTTTTTATTTATGTCTGGGAAAAGTAAAAAAACCCAAAAGGGAAAAGGGGTTTTAAAATGAGTTGCGCCCAAGGGATGAACCCCCTACCCAAACGCAGGGCATCACAAAACCTTAAGGGAAGTGCGTTTTTTAAAATTTTATATAAATTTTGCATCAGAAACCCCAAAGGGGGCCAATAATTTAAAGCAGTGTTATGTGTAATGAAATATAGTTCTGAACTTCCAAACAAATTTAAAAAATCCTCAATTTTTTTAGAAGTTCTGTTGGGACCCTGTTAAAAAATGGGTTCATTTGTTTTGGGGATTGGATTTAAGTTTCTAACCCTTAAATTTATCTAAGCACTAGAATTTCAATGAAACGTCCTTGAGAAAAGGGTAATTCCCTATTTTCATAAACCTTTTTTTAAAATAAAAATCAAATTAAAGATTTTTTTTAAAAATAGAAGGGAATTTTGATACTTTCCCCCCCATTTTTCGTGAGTATATTTTAAAAAGGAGTAGACCAAATTCTTTAATAACCCGGAATTTGGGCGTCAAAGGTATTGATGCCAAGTAGCCCTTAGTCTGTTCCCAATTGTTACTTATTAACTCGAAGCTATTTTTCGAGAGGGGGTTTCATTGGGTACGTAAATATTTGCTTTTATCTAGTCAGGGAAAAATTTTAAAATTTCCTTCGATTTCCCCGTTTTTAACCCCAAACATGAATATTAAATTTTATATGATTTTTTTTCAAGCTCCCCCAGTTTTTATTTAGATTCTGTGCGTAAGAAGAACATAATATTAACTTCAATTTTACATTAAAATATTTTTGTTATCGTCTTAAATTGAGATAAAAAGTTTGTAAATTAACCCTTTTTTTAAATGGGTGTAAGCTGGTTGTGTTCCCCTTTCTGTAAGGCTATTCTTAACTCGATGCACCCTAAGCACTAAGACTATCACACTTTGACGCCAATGTACAAAATAGAAAGAGAGGAAAGAAAATGAGTATTTAATCCCGCGAAACATCTTATCTATGTGCTAATACCCTCTTCCGCTGACGAAAATACTCTACTTTTGACATCGGTACGCTTTGCCTTGTATTTAAATTAAATTTTTCCTTGTTTGCTTTTGTAATGAGGACTGTTTAGGACCCCTTTCTCAACTATTAAAAAAGGCATGGATGTAGTGCATTTTTCTTTAAAGTTATGTGAGTAAAATATCCTTTTAATACTTATCCATGGAGGTCACGCGCTTTTCAAAATATTTTAATATATTGCACCATTAATACTTTTTTTCTTTAAAATATCAACCCCGTTGTATTTGTAGAATCTTGCTACACGCTGGCTCCCTCTACCCTATAGGAAGCCCAGCCTTCACAACATCAGGTCGCCAAGACATTTCCATTAGTTGTTTGAAACAGTTGACGAGGGGTCAAAGAAGCAAGGGTAGGTCATATATAAGCGCTTTTTGCGTATGAATCTAAGAGTATTATAACATACACGTACACAAAACACGGAACATGTAATATCATAGAAAAAAGTCCGTAAATTAAGAAAAACTGTATCTTTAAATATCAAATCTTCAGCATCAAAGGTGCAATTATCTAGATAAAACCGTGTGCAAATTTAAAGGTCTTATTTATTTCAGAAGTATTAAAAATCATAAATAATCAGATCATATAACAGTGTGATTAATGGTAGTAACGTATGTACACGTCATCATCACAAAATCCGGTATCATCTGCATCATCATCATCATCTTCAGTATATAATCCCGTATCATCATAATTGGTGCCGTATCGCGGGTCAAATATCACATATAAAACCGTATCTTTCATAATTGTCCCAATCGCGTGGGATCATTAGTACAAAATTTCTCATATAATTTCAATAATACTTTACTATTATATATATATAAATATTAAATATATATATATATATATATATATATTATACAAACACACATTTGTTTTAATGGAGTTTTTTAATCTACATCCTGGCAGGAAGATTTCTATTAGCTATTTCCGTGAAAACACTAAATATCCTGAGTTGGGAATATTTACTTTAAAATTTAAAAAAAATACACTTCTGATCCAAAGATAATGTTACAATGTAAGAAATATTTAAAAAAAAAAAATTTTAAAAATGATTGTTTTGTGTTTCAAGGTTATATTTGTTTATCCCTTTTACTTTCGGCTTCGCGTGGAGTGGTTTTGTCTCGTCGAAGTCCAGTTTCCGGGCGACGGTGGTTGTCAGGCGTCGATCTCGTGGGTCCCGTGGATGGGGGTAAGGAAGGAGATGGGGGAGAAAACAGATAGGTCAGAGTCCCCGGGAACACGAAGTCGCGGTGGGAGGTAAGGATCTGTCCCGGCAACACGGAGTCGCGGTGGGAGGGAGGGGAACAGTCCCGGCAATACAGAGTCGCGGGGGAGGGAGGATAACCCTCCCGGCAACACGGAGTCGCGGTGGGAGGTCGGGGATGTCGGGAAGGATAGGTGACGACGATAAAAAATGCTCTTTCCAAAAATAATGATGATATATTACTCTAT
>JBCFYV010002679.1:0-35701 GCA_039000515.1 Timema cristinae | reverse complement strand
TAGGTCTATTCATAAACCAATTTAGAGTGTAGTGAAAGTCTTGAATTTTTATTAATGTTCAACTGAGAGTGTCAAACTAAATATTTAATGGGTCATATTAGATTCAGCTACATGTATGTTATATAAGTACGGTAGTAATTATAGAGAATGACCAGAATACCCCGAATATGTGCCCCCCTCAAAGTTGGAAATATTATGTGTCCTCCCCTACTACCCTCCTGTCCACCGATTTGGAAATAAAGTTGTCTATGGGCGATATACTATATTCTATAAATATGCAGAGAAAGAAAAACCAAAGATGATGTAGGTTATTTAAATGTGTCCCTCAAAACATAAGCAATGAAACAAGTCAACCAATTGTGAATAAGACTGAAACAATTAAAATATATCTTGAATAATTACAAAAGGAAAACAAAATATTGAAATCCAAACTATTTAAATGAAAATCTCTGAAAATACGAAGACTCAGAAACATACTTATATTCCGTTCACAATAGGTTTTTACCTGGATGACTGTTTAGGTTTTGGGTTGCCAACACTTGTAAAAGATCACAGTTTTGTTATAAATGTAAAGATCTTTAATTACCTGTTATATATTACATTTAAAATAAAGTAAACTTAAGTTTTCTCATACTATTTCATTTTTTTAAATAATTTCTTTTTATCCAATTTGAAACAATATTTTAAACATAATAAATAGTACTTATTTTTCGTTTTGGAGCGTTATTGATTTTGTGTAATATAGTGCATACCTTTTAATACAGGCATCGTATTTACTTGTAAAAGAGAAAATTGTTGTCATTTTTTTACACACAATAAATGATTTTATGATTGTTTTATCGTATTTTGAAATATTTAACTGAATAAAATATTTTCATCAACTGCGTGTCTGCATCATTGTAAAAAACTTGTTTACCGTTATGTTCAATCATATGGTTTAGATTCGTCAGTCGCCATTTTGAAGCTATGTTCGTTAGAAGTTTTTGTGAAAGTGGTGTTAATATTTTTTTAAAGGGGAATAAAACTATAAATAATCTTTGTGTCCTATCTCAAATAAATATATAAATAAAATTGGCCTAAATTACTGTGGTTAACTATAACATTAATATATTACCATCTGTTTTCATTACGGTCATCCAAAGTGATAGATGTCAGCTGTTGGCGTAGTGATATATTAGGGATTACTTCTAGTAACATTTCGAGCTGTCATCCAGGTAAACTTAGCTCGTGAATGACTTATATCTTATGTATAATTTGATAAGCCCGAAAATAGCTATTTATTTATCTGAATATGTGTTTTGGCAACAAAAAAAATTCAAATAATGTGTTTTATATCCAATTTATCAAATAGTAACACAATACAAATACAGTAAGTTCAATTGTGTTTCCATCCTAATACCCAATTTCGAGGGGATGATATTTCAAGATAATGTTTTGTGTGTTTCATTTATCTTTTCACATTGACTTTCTCTCTCACACATCTTCTATCCTTCTTTCTCAGACTTTCTCTCCCTCTCTCCATTAACACACACTATTAAACAAACTTTCAGACATTATATTTATCTCACTCTTAAAATATCTACAAACTCTTCTCTCTTAAACACTTACTCTCTCCTAAACTTTATCTTTCTTTCAAACTCTGCGTCTCTCTCAAACTTTCTCTTACACGCTCTTACATTTTACTTCTCTCTCCCACACACACACACACACACACACACACACACACACACACACACACACACACACACACACACACACACACACACACACACTCTCAAACACCCTCTCTGTCTATTTCTCTGTCTCAATCTTTCTAAAACTATCTCTCAATCACTCTCAAATTCGCTCTGTCTCAAACAATTTATCTCGAACTTTCTCTCACCCAAACTATCTCTATATGTCTCATACTCTTTTTCAATTTCTTTTTCTATCAAACTCTCACTCTCAATCTTTCTCTCTAACTCTATCTTTCTCACTCAAACTTTCTTCTCTAAAACGTTTTCTCTCAATGTCTCTCTCACATGTTCTCACATTTTTGCTCTCTTTCACACAATACCTCTCACAGTCTTTCTCCCAAAATTTCACTTACATGATATATCTCACACACTTTCTCTTTCTCACACACACTCCCTCACACACTTTATCAGGTACTCTCCGTCATATACTATCTCTCTCCCATAAACTCTCTCACGTTCTCACACAGACTCTTTCTCTAAAACACTAACACACACTCTTTTTTCCCACTTTTTCCAGTTCTCTATAACACATACACATACTTTCTCACTATCACTCGTTCACACTCACTCAATCTCTCTCACTTGCTCATTCTCAGTCTCTTAAACTCACGCTCACACACTTACACTCTCATTTTCATTATCATATTTTCTCCCTCTCTCTATCATATCTAATATATAATTTGATAAGCAAGTCTCCGGTTATATAAATTACGAGCAAATGGCTAAACAAATTTTGATAAAAGACCACCATTTTAAAGATTAGGTAGGTGTAGAGGATGTCGGCAAAGTGAGTAGTTTTCAAAGAAAACCCGATTTTCCTAACAAGTTTTCAGCTTTTCATTCTTTGTCTACATCACCATAGAAACCCTTAATTGCGTGCACGGTTGGGTTGTATATCTATAAATAAAATATTTATCTTTTTTACAAATAATACCAACTCATTATTTTATGGTTCAACAATTATTATAAAGATTATGGCGATTGTTTGTATCAAAGATATTAAGTTAAAAATATATAAGTTGTTTACATTGTTGTTTTTCTCCTTCCTTTTATTTGTTTTTAAATATTTGCCTATGCCCTATGATCTAAAGCTAATGTATGTAACGTATGTAATGTATGTAATGTATGTAGCGTATGTAGTGTATGTTTATGTATGTAATATATGTAAGTATGTTTATGTATGTAATGTATTTATGTTTATGTATGTATGTGCGTGCGTTTATGTACGTATGTATGTATGCAATGTATGTATGTATGTATGTAATGTATGTAATATATGTATGTATGTATGTATGTATGTATGTATGTATGTATGTATGTATGTATGTATGTATGTAATGTATGTATGTATGTATGTAATGTATGTAATGTATGTAATATATGTATGTATGTATGTATGTATGTATGTATGTATGTATGTATGTATGTATGTATGTATGTATGTATGTATGTATGTATGTATGTATGTATGTGTGTATGTATGTAGTCATCCTGCTGTTACAAATATACCAGCACACATTACATACATGTCTGTAGGTTTCTGTGATAGATTTATCACCCAAGATAACCTTTGCACCTCACTTTCTTCTACACTAATCATAGCATTCATATCAGCATATTGGGTGGCAAAACAGGTCAAGCAGCATGCTGATTGTATCCAACACAACTGACCGGCCCTCCTAAAAGCCTCGTTTATACTGTAACACAACATGTTGACCAACATGACGTGTAAGGGTTCGGCCAGACTGCCAAGCGTGCGAGCGAGCGCGCAAGCGACTGGGTGGCCAAACTGGCGAGCGCGCGAGCGAGCGAGCGCGTAATTAGCGGACCCTAGTTAGATTATTATTAGCACCGCGTCTTACTACCCGTTCGGTTATACGCACTTACGCTAATGTGTAATGGTAGGGTTATTGTGAGATGAAATGAAGGACCTACAGTTTAACGTGGAATCCGAACCACGGTGGTGGCCTGGCATTCCCTACATTCACAAGATGTCTTGTCAGAGGTGAAGGAAGGGTTTGGAAATAAGATAAATCTGTGCCGGGACCGAGGATTGAACCCCGGCTGCCAGCACAGAAGTCTGACACCTTACCCCTAGACCACTAGGTCACCGCCCCCCCCTCCCCCCTAGTTAGAGAAGATGTCTCTGTCAAACACACTTAGTACATCTCTGATCCTCGAAAATTCTTACAGAAAATATTGTGTATTTATAAAAAAGAAAAAAGTAGAAGTGCATCCAATTAATAAATTGAGAAATGCGTATGGTACTGTACTGAAGTGTTTTAAAATCAGATTTGCCGCACCAGTGGCGGAATGGTGCGTTGCACTCGATAACTTTTGACTAGGAGGCAAAGGTTCGAATCTTGGCTCAGTGAACTGAAGGTGATTTTTAAAACTTATTTATTGTTGTGGTTTTTTCATACTCTCTCCAAACTAATGGTGATTCTTATTTGTAAAGGCCTACTTTGATTATAATATTGAAGTATTTTAACATATCGGGTTTACATATATACATTATATTATTTATGGTGTTACCAATTAAATTAGGCCATTATTATTATTATTATTATTATTATTATTATTAGCACCGCATCTTACTTCCCGTTCGGGTTATATGCACTTACGCTAATGTGTAATGGTAGGGTGATTGTGAGATGAAATGAAGGACCTACAGTTTAACGTGGAATCCGAACCACGGTGGAGGCCTGGCTTTCCCCACATTCACAAGATGTCTTGCCAGAGGTGAAGGAAGGGTTTGGTAATCAGATAAATCTGTGCCGGGACCGAGGATTGAGCCCCAGACCTCCAGCACAGAAGTCTGACACCTTACCCCTAGACCGCCAGGTCACCGGGCCATTAATAGCAAGTGTGTTAAACCTATCACTGATAGAAAAAAGTCAAATATCATGTCAAAATGAGAAGTTTCCCCAGCACTCAATGAACCAACATACAATAATATTGCCTAGCGCCTGTAAACTAGACTGTACCGGGTCGAGCGCGCGCGCTCGCTCGCTCGCTCGCTCCAGTGTGGCCACCCCCCATTACAACCAATGTGTTCTATTTTATATTTTAGTCGCTCGCGCGCTCAGTCTGGCCGTACCCGTACCCTAAGAGTTTTAAGAAGAAAAAATTTTCTTAGAAAGAAAAGATTTTTTATAAACTAGAGCTCGAAAGAATAATCCCGATTGTTGTGTAACATAGTGATATAAAGAGATATATTAGGTAAGAATTAAGGAAGCGCTAGGTGCAATGTGGATAGACAGAAAAGGTAAATTGAAAATGAGAATGAAATAATGAAAAAATGAGAGAAATTTTCAATCTTTATGATTTGGCTAGGAAAGGTTTTGATTATGAAGGTAGGGGCAGTACACAACAATCGGGATTATTCTTTCGAGCTCTAGTTTATAAAAAATCTTTTCTTTCTAAGAAAATTTGTTCTTCTTAAAACTCTTACACGTCTGAAAAAGGGATAAAATCTAACCCCTCAATTTAAAGGTAAGCTTGACAGTTAATTCTCACATCAATAATAATCTTTAATTTTATCCTCTTTTATTTATAATTTTTAGGTTAGCCTATTTCCTTTCTTAGTTATAATTAAATAATATTTTTGACTTTATCTCTCGATCTTTAACTTACAATATTATTGTCCCTAATCTCACATTGGTTTTCCTCAGACCTGATGATGGCATAATACGCCGAAACATGTCGTTTGTTACCCGGCCCTATGGCATCCATACCTAAGGAGAGGAAACATAACCACTAAGGAATAATACACTGTCATTTATTAACTCTGTATCAATCAACATCCTAATTAATTAATTACTCTGTTTGAAATCATAACATATTCTATTTTCTCTAGCTTATAATTAACAAGTTTTTTCCATATTCCCTAATTACCTTTGTCAAAAATTTTACTTAGAATTTTGTTTTTTGTGTTTTAACCTTTTCTGTAACATTTTTAATTAGTCGTAGTTTTAAGGGTTCCTCTTTTATATCTTGTCTACTTATAATATATTTTCAAATTGTTATAATAACTAAATAATTAACTCTTAAATACTACATAGTTTCCCAATTTATTATATCCTTATTTTAACTTTTCCTTATATTCACACATTTATCTCATCTCTTATAATAAGATCATCTTTTATGTATATTGTGTTCCTTGGATAATATGTATTGTATTCCTTGAATAATTTATCAATATATACGGTATATGAGTTAACATTAGAATGGGTGTACTGAATTATTCTAGCTATGAACTTAATGAGTTTGTTTGTTATGAGCTTTGTTATGAGCATTTATAACTTTAAAGTTATCCTGTTGCTGTACAGCTCTACTCAATGTTGACAGTCTGATTAAGTTAATTAAATGTTTTCTAAAATTTCTCCATAGAGCTCAATTAATATTAATATGAAGCTCAGTGAATCAGACAGCCTGTTGTTTGTGTGTTAATTAACTCTCAAAATGATAGTATTAGCTTAAAGGGCTATTTATGATGAGCCTAATTAATTGAACATTATTATTTGCTTTCTCTACCACTTGCTCAATGTTTTGTTATAATAGTGTATACATAGATAATTCACCACTACGCCCATCAATGGGTAACTTAATTTGTATGTAACTTATCGTATGTTCAATGAAATATTGTTTGTGCTTGTTATTTCAAATCTAACCACCTCCTATCCCATAGTGGAAGTGTGTGCCAATGAATGTACTCTATCAATGTCCGAGACAAATCTTTGCTTCGCTCTGGCCTCTGCAGCAGCCATTGGCTTCTCGGAGATCCACTTGCTTACATCGTCCGTGTTTCTTTCCCTGGGAAGTTATCATCCTGTAAACGCTTCTTCATTTTGTATTTTTACGTTTCATGAAAATTTAAAAAATGACCAACGATAGTTTCATAAAACCCTGTATTTTTTGCACAACGGGCTTTTATTACTTATATATATATATATATATAATAAGGTTTTAGTTTAAATAAATCGTGAGAATGTTTTGCTAATTACTAGGAGGGAAATTAGTATATACTTTTTAAACGAGGGACTTATTGTGTGAACATGACCCATGTTGTTAATAATATCAGCGTAATAAAACTAGTTACACTATTTGTAAAAAAAATAACTCTACTATTTTTATATATAATAATACTAACACTAGGCTTAATAATATAGTTAAGGATTTAGTCAAAACCATAATTTAAGTTTATAAATATTTATATATATATATATATATATATATATGGTCATTATGATATGGCTAAACTTATTTCATACATCACTATTTTATATATATATATATATATATATATATATATATATATATATATATATATATATATGTATTAATACAAGAGATAAAAAAATATGTTCAAAGAGAGTTAACATTGTTTTAGTCCAGTAACTTTAAACAAAAGTTGGGCGTCATTTCAGACAAATTTAGAGTGGGTAGGATAAATATTGGTTTCCACTTTCATTTTGTCTTTCTAAATAAGTTGTCAAAAGTCCCCATCATTCGATTGTATGCATTCAATTTTACCGCGCGTAAATGGTGCTGCAAATGGTGTTTTTTTAAAAAAGTTTTTGGCTAGTATTTTCATTCCTATTAACTTTATGAGCATGAGATATACTAACATGGAAATAATATCGGAAATGTATACACAAAACGGTGGTATAGTGTTTTGTGAACTACTGATCTTTTTTTTGTTTGTAGAATTAAGATTATAGGTTTGTTGGTGTAAGTTGTATGTAGGATACATGTGAATGTTTTTAGAAATATTGTGACTATCTCGCATCAGTTGTGCTATCTATATTCAGATGAAACAACTAACAGTACTTTTTACTTTCCGAAGATACCCGAAGGTTTTAAATTTACATTTTAGGCCAAATTACTTTTGTGAAGTTAATTTTTAGGCCAAATGACTTTAGGCCAAACAACTTTAAGCCAAATGACATTAGGGAAATTAATTTTTAAGCCAAACGCTTAAAGGCCAAACTACTTTGGTTTCATTTTTAGGCCAAGTTACTTTAGGCCAACTGCCACGTCTCCACGACTTTAGGGAAATTAAATTTAGGCCAAATGCCTTTAGGCCAAAGACTTTTAGGTTAAATTACTTTTAGCCCAACTGCCACGTGTGTGAACCAGCCTTTATACTGGCCTGCTAATGATGGGGAGATCGGGGTTTGAATCCCGGTCGGGTCTACTGAGGGTGGTTTTCGCTCAATGGTTTCCCATTCTCCTGCAACACAAATGTGGGTAGATTACCTCTAAAATGCTTCCTTCCTCATCCTAACCCCACTAGAGTGATTATCATATATGTGTATAAACTGAACAGGTAGTAAGATGCGTTGATTAAAAAAAACTTTCAACCTGACCGGGATATGAACAGTCAAAGGTCTTAGAGCTGGTTAGTCAATGCATTCATACATTTTCCTTAGCGGTATTGACCAAGGCGTGGCGCCAATAATTAAATAAGTTATTTTTCAAATAATTAAAACTAATAAAAACTGTTCGGATAAACATTTTCGAACATACTTTATGTTTAAGTTTAATAGGCTTTATATATTCTTACTAAATAATTATAGTTTTCGAAATAATCCTTCGTTTTATAATTTTAATATGTTTTGTTCCGTTTTTTTAACACAAAAATCAATGTACAAATTTAGCACATTTGAGTGATTTTGTTTAACTTACAAAAGCCTACAAGCCTTCAATATTTATGTTTATGATTGTGCAGTAAAAGGTTTGGGATAACCTAGTTTGATAGTCTTCTCTGCCGCTATCTTCCTGTCTGAAATAATATCATTGTATAATATTCTCCATCGAAATGTATCACTCGCCAGAACCACCATAATGCTAATCATAATAAACACTTTGTATATACATTTTAAAACAAATTTTTAAAATATATTTAGCAAAATTTAAAAAAATAAATTATTTGTTATTTATAAAAATGAAAACGTATTCTTATTCATAATGAAACACTATTCACAGATTCCCATATTGAATTCAATCTTCAAGGTCAGTTTCCAAAACATTCAAACTTTCTATAATTAGTTGTACATAAACTACCCTTAACCTATCTATTTTAGATAAATACAGGTATATTATTATTTATATGTAAAATAGTCTCCCGATATCAATTTTGAACTAAATCACTAATACTTTTTTTTCAATATTCAAATTAAAGAAAAGTGTTAAACAATATTATGCCATTAAACATTGTTGTTATATCTTGTTATTTGTAAGCACATCATACCATTAGTGTACACGTGTGATGTATTGCGTAATTGATGTCCTTGGTGTATAGCTCATTATTTAAAAAAATGTCTCTAAACATTAACGCGAAAATAATATTTTGAAATTCAAATTTTTCTATTCAATACTTTGGTGATGGTGCGCGCGCCACATAGACAAATGAACAGCAGCAATTTATCACGCCAGTATTCTGCGCAGTCGTAGTCAGTTATTGTCTGGGCGGGCGCTTGGATGTGTCTTCCGTTCTGACTCCAGTTAAAGCGTGTGCTGTCAGTAATACCGTATAGTACACTAGTGTAAGTGCATCCTACCTGGCTGGGTCAGTGGGGTTCGTTTACCTGTGACTTTGATTTTTAAAGTATAGGTCTAGTGATCGCCGTTACGGAAATATTCTGACAGGTTTGTACAGTTTGAAATATATATTATGTCCCATTGTTGTTATGTTACATTGTTAGTGAATACTGTTTAATTTTAACATTCCAAGACTCGAATAGGTGTGATTGTTTTCAAATTATATTTTAAACTAATTCAAAGTTCTGTAAATTTTAATTAACGTGCTCCGCACCTTACGACCCATTCGGGCTCTTCACATATTTACACTCATGAGGTGGTAGTAGTAGGTTTGATTAAGGTAAAATCTAAAGGGAGTGTCCATATTTGCATGGATGGAGAGTGGAAAACCATTTAGGAAAATGTACAAATGTACTCTTATCAAAGTAAAAATCGTCTCCAAAGAAAATAAATGACATCACACAATCGCACAAACGTTCTTGCATTGTGTATTATAACTTCAAAGAAAAATTTCAAAAATAGGTTTTTAGTAAGTTACCCTTAATTAAGTTTTACTCATAAAAACAAATACACACCATCATGCTAATCATAATAAACACTTTGTATATACATTTTAAAACAAATTTTTTAAATATATATAGCAAAATTTTTAAAAATAAATTATTTGTTATTTATAAAAATGAAAACGTATTCTTATCCATAATGAAACACTATTCACAGATTCCCATATTGAATTCAATCTTCAAGGTCAGTTTCCAAAACATTCAAACTTTCTATAATTAGTTGTACATAAACTACCCTTAAATTAATCTATTTTAGATAAATACATGTATATTATTATTTATATGTAAAATAGTCCCAGATATCAATTTTGAACTAAATCGCTATTTTTTTTTCAATATTCAAATTAAAGAAAAGTAGTTAGTAAACTAACCATAGCCAAATTCTCTCCCCCCTACCCCCTTCCCCCAAATAAAAGTATAGGCCTACAGCTTTATTTGTTATATTCATGTCAAACACACCCCAGATATTATACTCTCAAACAAAATCGTTATACATAGAAATTTTCAAAATTTTCAAAAATAGCTCTTCAGTAATATATAGCCTTTATCGAATTTTTAACCAAAAACAAAGTATACAATTATTGGTCATTTCCAAGATACCCATTTGGAACCGAATCGTTAGAACCATATTATGTAAAATATTAAAAGTTTTTGAAATATCAATGCTTAATAAACTACCCTTCAACGAATTTTTGCCCCAAAACGAACTATATAGTGCTATTTATCATGTCAAACAAATCCTAGATATGCATTTTAAACAAAATTGTTAGAGCCATTTTCAAAAAATTATTCAACAGTAAACTATCCTTAATTGAAAATTTAGGGTAAACAACAAACTATTTTATAGTATAGCCCTATAATATCTTAATATCAAGTTTGAACCAAATCCATCAAACTGGTTTGAATCCGTTCATTTCCCCGTGCGACATTACTATTTGAATGCCTAGTTCACATTATGATTTTTTGACTACAATATGTTATGTGTATTGAATAATGTAGGTTTAGTATTTTTTCATTTCAAACCGTAAGCAAACAAAATTACGCGAGAGATTTATTAAATTAAGCAAGGTTTTTTTTTTTTTTTGTAAATAATGTTACTTGTGATCAGCTGTTAGGGAAAATAAAAATAAATGAATAATGTTCAGTCATGAATACCAGAATTCCTGAAATAAATGTACCTAATTTCTAACCTCTAATGCCGGGATCACGATCAACTTAACGTTAACTTAACGTAACTTAATGTAACGTTTACTTAAAGTTAACTTAACTTATGCAGGGATCACGATCAACTTAACGTAAAGGACCTCCTTGTGTGTTTAAATGGAAGCGATCACGATGCACTTAACTTAACGTTGACTTGCAGTTAACTTAACGTAAGAGATGTCTTGGGAGGTCTTTTACTTTACTTTACTTTACGTTACTTGAAGGGTATCACGTGATCTAGCCAGCCAATCATTATGCGAGTGACGTCAACAAGGCTATTTAGTAATTCATTTGTTGGTATTATGACCAATGTTTACTCTTTAGCGTAAGTTTTAGTGATGAGACATTGAAACAAAATAATTAAACTAAAATAGGGAACTAAATATATCAAAAAAGTTTAATAATATATATTTATTATATTGATTGAAAACTGTAAACATTCACAGATCATCACTTTACAAATAGTACAATTCCACAGATCATACTCGAGAATGCATATGTTTAGCTCGAGTTGTTACGTTAAGTTATGTGACTCGTGATCACACATAAGTTAAGTTAAGTTTAAGTGAACGTTACGTTAAGTTAATGTTAAGTTGAACGTGATCACGGCATTATGTGTGATTACGATTCACTTAACTTAACGTAACAACTCGAGCCAAACATATTATTATTATTATTATTATTATTATTATTATTATTATTATTATTAGCACCGCGTCTTACTACCCGTTCGGGTTATACGCACTAACGCTAATGTGTAATGGTAGGATGATTGTGAGATGAAATGGAGGATCTACAGTTTAACATGGAATCCGAACCACGGTGGAGGCCTGGCATTCCCCACATTCACAATATGTCTTGTCAGAGGTGAAGGAAGGGTTTGGAAATCAGATAAATCTTTGCCGGGACCGAGGATTGAACCCCGGCCGCCAGCACAGAAGTCTGACACCTTACCCCTAGACCACCAGGTCACCTACCCAAACATATTTATTCTAGAGTATGATCCGTGGTTTTGTACTATTTGTAAAGTGATGATCTGTGAATGTTTACAGTTTTCAATCAATATAATAAATATCTATTACTAAACTTTTTTGATAAATTTAGTTCCCTATTTTTTATATCGGACGATACCAAATGTGGTGGTCATAATAACCTAAACGCTATCTTTTCCCCGAAAGCGAAGCTAACTAGCGATAGCAACTAACTTTGCGTCGAATGTTCATAATGCCCCTGCTGGGACAGACAGATTTGGGGTCAGAGAGAATAGTAAAACCCACTTTTTTTGTGTTTATGTTCACATAAAACGTAAAAATTTGTCATAATCTCGAGATAGATTTTTTTTTTCACGTAAAGAATCGTAACAATTTTCGCTACCCGCTCTCCCCCTCTATCTTACGTAATTTTTTTACGATTTGATAAATTATATTATTATAAGGCATAAGGATTGGGAGTAAAGCGAGTTATATGAAATTTTAGAAAACTTTAATTTCAGTTAAGTCAATCAAATATAAATAAAATTTTATAATTAATATATCTATTTTCTGACAAAAAAAAATTAAATAGATTTTGTCTCAACATTGATATAAAAAAAAACACCCACACACCAAACCTTTACATAATTTAAGGACGGCCCCTAAGGAACATAACACAAAATAATATTTGTTTTAACGCCCCACTTAAACCGCATTATAATAAACAACACAATCGTTCCAACTTGTGCCAGCATGCATTTTTTTTTCTCTTTTTTAAATCTTAGAAGCAAGTCGAAAAAAGATGAACACTCATTGTTGCGGAACTGTTGGGTGTGAGCGATTGACACCTGTTCATTTATAAAATGTATACACCTGGTCCGTCTCTTATAAGATAGATAATAGAGACAACTTTAAATTGAGGAAACAAGAAAATACCATTTTCATTTTCTATTTCCTTAGCGTAAGGGTTTATTTAGAATTTATTTATTTAAAGGGTTCTGGTTCAATTAAAAGTCAAGTTATTATTAGTGATTGTCTATTTTTTAACAAAGTGATACACGACGAATTATTGTAGTCTAACTGAAAGTTATAGTCTTATGTGTTTTCGCAAGAGTAAATCTTGTGTTTAAATAATCCGAAAACAAGAATTTCACATTGATAACAGCATTTAAAATAAAGATATTAGTGGCGTATCTAACATTATGAATAAGTTAGACTGGAGCTGTATATACAATCGTCTTACCTTACTTAGATCTCCTTATCTATCCGACGGTTTGGTAAACATATTCATCTCTAATTTGGGCTGGCACTATCAACAAGTAATATGTTAGTTCTCCTTCCATTATAAAACCAGAAACTAGCTACAGTCCATCCAGCGTAGGAGTGGTGGTAACTGACAACTATGAGAAGTTACCAGATCTACTCTCACATATCCATTCGCCAAACCATATGATCTGCAAGAGCATAATGTTGAGTTGTTGCTTTTGGCAGTCTAAACTTTCACAACAAACAATTTGTTTTATTATTATTTGTTCTTTTAAACGTTTTTACATTGTTGAAACACGAAACTTATTAAAATAACGTTTTTTTTGAGGAAGTGGAGTCTATGATTCAATTAAAAATGCTTTACAAACGAGAGCTTCTAAGAGGCTGCCTTCCCTTCGTATTTATGAAAATTGTGAATCAGATTAAATGAGCATGGTTGATGACGTCATACAAACCGTATTCTCTTGTGTTCATGCCCATGTATTTACAAAATAAAAACGGTTTATTCTGAAACAAATATTTTGTACGGCTCTTTCTTTACGTCAGTATTTCTCAAAGTGTTGTAATGCAATAGATTGACCCTAAGGAGTATTTGAAAGCATTGACCATTTATCATTCTAATTATTCATACATTCAAAAATATTTTACATATAATTAAACATATTTACTTTATTTAAATTGTACAACCTATTACGTGGCGCTTAAATCACGTCTTCCTCTAAATTATTTACTAGTTAGTTCACGCCTCGTGGTAAGATGGCAGCATCTACTGGAGCTAAATTTAAGAAATGTTAAGATCTTTTAAAGTATTTCCTTCGAGAAGCTTCCAAACGCAATAGGTATTTTTCTTTCTGGGTTTGTAGGTGTGTAATTTACCGTTAGGAAGATTCCTTCGAGAAGCTTCTATTGAACTCAGATATATGTGACTTTTTGAAACTCCGTATTTTCACTGTGCAATCGGTCGTGGTTTTGAATGGACGTGCTTTAAGCGATCAGTGATTATAATTGTTAGGCCCTCGACATGATCGTGTTTCGATTAGAAAATACTAATAACAATATGATTTCAATTTAAAGAATAAACAGATATCAAACTTTATGTGATATATTATCATTTATTAAAGTCTAATGATAAGGAACGAGGCATTATAAGCACATAGTTGCGTAATAGAAATAATGATTTACGGAGTGACTTATAAATGACTCTGTTATGTAATATAGCAAATAGCGACACAACGTGGGGCATTTATAATCAAAAATATTACGAAGTGTAATAAATGACGTCCAACGAGGGGCGGAACGCGAAAAGTGTAACAAATAGCATTCCAACGAGGGGCTGAAGAAACGTAATGTAACAAATGGCGACACAACGTGGGGGTTAATAGGCGACTATTAACGCTCGCCAAGACTCGTAATGTAACAAATGGCGCTACAACTTAGGGCACGAACACCGCGAACTGAGACAGAGGTGCGTCAACTGAGCTAAAGGAAGAGACGGCACACCAGGAGACGGCACATAATCACCAAAGGACGGCACAGTCAAGAAACAGCGCAAAGGACTGTTGGAGACGGCACACCTGCAAGAGACGACACACCGACGGCACACCTGCAAGAGACGGCACACCAACGGCACACCATCAAGGAACGGGACGGAGGACCTTTTGGAGACGGCATGCAGTCAAGAAACAGCGTCGAGGACAGATAAGTGGTCAACAGAAGCTGTAACTCTAATAAAAAAAAAATAATTTTTTTTTATCTAATTTCAATTGTGTATTTTGGGGGTAGTAAAATTTTGTTTCTATATGTTGGGATTTCACAAATCAAATTAAAACTAACAATATAAAAGTGTATGGGCCTAATTTTAAATTAAATTTCTCACTATAAAAAGTAATTCTTAGATCAATAGTACTTGAAATTTGTCAAGGCCTAACACAAAATTAATTCATAGATCAACTTAAGAAAAATTTATTTAAATTTTCAACATGGCAGACAAGGTGATAAGAGAACCTGAAGAGTATGATGATGAAGACACAATGCCATTTATTTATGAGGAGGATGAAAGGGCAGGTCAATTCAAGAGGGCAAATTTTGAACAGGAACAAGAAGGGAGTGAGGAGGAAGTAGGGGCTAGCTCTGGGGAGGTAGCAAGTAACGAAGTAATCCTGCAAACGCTGAATCAAAGTGTAGGGGGAACAATAACCTTAGTGGAAGATAGGGTGACTAAACCAGTAGAACAAGTAGATCTTTTAAATGTTATATTAGAAAATATGAGAGAACTCGGATGTAAAATTGATCGAATTTCATCAGAAAATAAACAGGATTTTAAAACTTTAGAAACTAAACTCAACCAAAAGGTCGACGAACAATCAAAGAATATAAATAAAAAATTTGAGAATTTAGAATTAATTAATCAAAATTTTATCCAACAAATTAATGAAATTAATGACAGGTTTCAGAAGAAAAAAACAAACAAGGAAATTTAGAGGTTAGGCAGGAGAATCCAAGAAAGGAACAGTTTAAGTTAATTGATCAAATATCTTCAGTGACAAACAAAACAGAGGGTTTGGAGAAAAAATTAGATAAAGAAACCAGTAAATTAGAAAAACAAATACAAACACAGGATATACAGATAGCACACAACAAATCAGCTGTTCAGGTAGTGCAATCCAATTTGGAAATTCAAATAGAAAAGGTGAGGTTAGAAATTGAAGGGCAAGAGGATGCTAATAGGCAATTTATTAAGGAAAATATTAATGAGGAGATTCAAATAAAAAGGAAAGAAATTGTGGAGATAAAAGAAATTGTAAATGAAAACAAAAAAACGGTTGGCACTTTAGATCAGAAAATAAACAACTTAGCTGATCAAGTACAACTTAACAAAGGTAGGGGGACAGATAACAAAAATGGGTGTAGTCACAATCTCTTAACCAAAAATGTCAATGACCTTACTTTGTCACTCATTCCTAGGTATACGGGAGCAAAGGGCAAAATATCTGTGGCTCAATATTTGCAAAAAATTGAGAGAGTTTGGAAAGAAGAGGATTTAATGGAAAGGAACAAAATTGAAATTTTGCTCTCATGTTTAGAAGGGGAGGCTAGGAACTGGGCCAGTTATTTAGAGGATGAATGGGAGACCTATGAACAGGCTAAGCGCGCATTTTTGGATCACTTTTGGTCTCAAGAGATGCAGGACGACTTTCTGCAGTTAATATTTAATAATAGATATGATTCCAAGAAAGGCACAATGAATGGAATATATTTTCATGGTTTTGTTTCTCAGGCTAGGTATTTAAATTATCCATTGGAAGAACACAGGTTGGTGAAACATCTAACAAATCACTTTCCTCTTCAGGTACAAAATGTATTGTTAAGTGTTAGTGCCCAAAATGTGAAGGAGATGGAAAGAGTATTGATAGGATTTGACAATAGGTAGCTTAAAGGAAGAGAGAGAGAGAGAAAGAGGGGTGAGAAATAATAATGTAATTAGAATTATTAAGCAACAAGCTCTTAGTATATAATGTAATTTTATCTTCTTAACCTTGTAAATAAGGGCCATTTCATTGTAAAGATTAGTATGGAAGGTGACCCTCCTTAATATTTCAATACAGTCCAACTCTGGAAAGTAAGGACAAGTACTTCATTTTGTTTTCATTATTAATGACAAATTAGAGGGAGGGAAGCATCCTCTGAAGTGCTTGGTGAAGGAAGGAGTAGAAATGGATTTATTACAAAGTATAGTCAGTTGAGGGTGGGGTGTACTCGGAAAGCACCAGGTCAGACAAGCAATTTAAGACAAGCTTATAATAAAAATTGAGTTGAGGCAGGTAATTTCTGCTATACAGTGACATGTTGTGATGTCAGGACTTGGATTCTTCGACGTTTGGCAAGAGAGTAGTTTTGTCGCAGAGGTCTGACTACCTTGTGAGTTTTAGGGGGCAGGAATTGAACCTGGGCCACCCGAGTTATGGGAATTTTGTAAGTGTTAGGGGGCAGGCATTGAACCTGGGCCACCCGAGTTAAGTATTGTGAGTTTTAGGGGGCAGGCATTGAACCTGGACCACCCGTATTAGAGTTTTGAGAGTTTTTCTGGCCAAGGGGTCAGCAGAGTTCTGAACCGCCTGTGGTTACCAGACATTTGAACGAGGTTTGGACCGTTAAGAGAACGCCTCTTGTGTGTTTTGAAGGCCTGAGAAATGGGATTGTCGGTCACTGTATGCCGGGAAGTATCCTGAGGATACGTTCCAGTTTTTGGGATTTAGCCTTTATTGAGCCTGTTATAAAAATAAATCAATATTATGTCACAAGTTTAAAGCAACTTTATTTTAAATAAAATTTTGAAAGGAATAATAATCATAATAATAAATAATTAATTATAAGAATATTTCAAAATGTGAGCTTGTATTAAACCACTAAGGTCTTGTTAGAGATTGTATATACTATGGTTTTCCGTGCTGTGGAGAGATTCAGCATCGAGTTGTTGTTTTTCATTTTGTTTTACTAGGGGTTAAGTGTCATCCTAATTAAATCAATGATACTGTATGATAATAATATTTTTCTGTTGTTAGACAATGTATGTGTATGATATTGCCATTTCTATGATTTAAACAATGTACTTATATGTTTTACTAGTTAATTGTGTTTATTTTAAATTTTTATGTTAAGTTAGGCTATTTTCAGCAAATGTGGTGCTCATATAGCAAATTTTAGTTGACCGTTTGGTACATAAAGTTGTAAATGTTTGTGATCATATAGCAAGTTTGGCCAAGAGACTTTTAAGAGTATGTGTAACAAAGTGTTGAAAGCCTTTGTTAAGTGTGTGAAAAAAATCACAAAAGTGGATCCGTGAAGGATCATGAAACGAAGTGCAACAATTATTTAAAGAAGATTGTATAGAATAAAAAAAAAAAGACAAGACATAAAGGAAATGCAAATTGCTTGGCAAAAATTAATTAAAAGACACTTCGATTTGAGACAATTAAATTAAATTTTCTTAATATAATAAACTTAGACTATGTTATGTCAGTTAATTATAATTAGGCTGACATCTTACTTAGAGATTTTATTTCATTTAATCATAATTATACTAAATGTTTTACTTAGATTATCTTATTTTAGTTAATCCTAATTATAACTGATAAATTTTATTTTAATGCTTAATTCATATAACTTCCACTTCAAAATATTGAACTTGATGCAATTTTGTTAATTATATACAGGATGTTTAAAAATATTGAACTTTAAGTAAATTTTGTGAAACTATACAGGATGTTACAAAATAGTGAAATTTTTGTAAAATTTGTAAAACTTATACAGGGTGTACGAAAGGTGATCATGTCTTCTTTTTTTTATTTTGGCAAAGCGTATCAAAAAGTATAAGACTAGTCTCTACTTTCCGATACACTTTGGGGGGTATTGTAATGCAATAGATTGACCCTAAGGAGTATTTGAAAGCATTGACCATTTATCATTCTAATTATTCATACATTCAAAAATATTTTACATATAATTAAACATATTTACTTTATTTAAATTGTACAACCTATTACGTGGCGCTTAAATCACGTCTTCCTCTAAATTATTTACTAGTTAGTTCACGCCTCGTGGTAAGATGGCAGCATCTACTGGAGCTAAATTTAAGAAATGTTAAGATCTTTTAAAGTATTTCCTTCGAGAAGCTTCCAAACGCAATAGGTATTTTTCTTTCTGGGTTTGTGGATGTGTAATTTACCGTTAGGAAGATTCCTTCGAGAAGCTTCTATTGAACTCAGATATATGTGACTTTTTGAAACTGCGTATTTTCACTGTGCAATCGGTCGTGGTTTTGAATGGACGTGCTTTAAGCGATCAGTGATTATAATTGTTAGGCCCTCGACATGATCGTGTTTCGATTAGAAAATACTAATAACAATATGATTTCAATTTAAAGAATAAACAGATATCAAACTTTATGTGATATATTATCATTTATTAAAGTCTAATGATAAGGAACGAGGCATTATAAGTAAAGCACATAGTTGCGCAATAGAAATAATGATTTACGAAGTGACTCTGTTATGTAATATAGCAAATAGCGACACAACGTGGGGCATTTATAATCAAAAATATTACGAAGTGTAATAAATGACGTCCAACGAGGGGCGGAACGCGAAAAGTGTAACAAATAGCATTCCAACGAGGGGCTGAAGAAACGTAATGTAACAAATGGCGACACAACGTGGGGGTTAATAGGCGACTATTAACGCTCGCCAAGACTCGTAATGTAACAGTGTGCTCTTTGGAACCCTGGGGCTGGATTTTTGAAATATACTTAAACCTAAATCAAATATTGAAACCTATAGAACACAGAATTATATATGAGATTTCAGCTGTCTTCTATTACCGTATGACGAATATTAAAGAGATTTGCAATAATGTTAAACAAAGCCACTACTTTTCTCACTAAAAATATTGTTTTGGATAAAATAGAACATACTATGCTGTGTTTAAATAATAATAATTTTAATTTATTTATAAGCTATGGGGTGACCTGGTGGTCTAGGGGTAAGGTGTCAGACTTCTGTGCTGGCGGCCGGGGTTCAATCCTCTGTCCCGGCACAGATTTATCTGATTTACAAACCCTTCCTTCACCTCTGACAATACATCTTGTGAATGTGGGGAATGCCAGGCCGCCACCGTGGTTCGGATTCCACGTTAAACTGTAGGTCCTCCATTTCATCTCACAATCACCCTACCATTACACATTAGCGTAAGTGCGTATAACCCGAACGGGTAGTAAGACGTGGTGCTAATAATAATAATAATAATAATAATAATAATAATAATAATAATAATAATATAAGCTATGCAAAGTTCACTTTCCCTACGAGCGTGTTTATTATTTTAATAGCGGGTGTCTTTTTTATATAGGGTTGTATACATTTGTTGAGTTTAATAATAAGACATACGCATGGTTGATTAGTTTAATTCACTGTTGTTATGAGTCTGAGCAATTGGGATCAGCGATTAGATATCACACGTGATGCTGATTACCTTTACAGGGAGCTGTGCTGGCTAAAGATTGTTGGGCCCAGCGCGGAATGTTTAAGGTCCCGATTAATATTCGGCGATTTTAATGAAAATATGTATTCCTATGATGAACAAACGCCCGGATTGCTCGGCGAGTACCAAGCTAGTGGTGAAGCTTACGTTTCTCAAAGGATATATCTACATTAGTCTTAGCTTTTAGAACATTCCTCGAGTAACGGGATGCAGCAGTCCTTTGTGCTCTTCCCTTTAGTTTTCTTTCTGAGAAGATTTCGCCTGGGTGGCTAGTAAAGAGAGAGTGTTACATTACGAGTCTTGGCGAGCGTTAATAGTCGCATATTAACCTCCACGTTGTGTCGCCATTTGTTACATTACGTTTCTTCAGCCCCTCGTTGGAATGCTATTTGTTACACTTTTCGCGTTCAGCCCCTTAGTTATACTCATTTGTTACACTTCGTAATCTTTTTGATTATAAATGCCCCACGTTGTGTCGCTATTTGCTATATTACATAACAGAGTCACTTCGTAAATCATTATTTCTATTGCGCAACTATGTGCTTTACTTATAATGCCTCGTTCCTTATCATTAGACTTTAATAAATGATAATATATCACATAAAGTTTGATATCTGTTTATTCTTTAAATTGAAATCATATTGTTATTAGTATTTTCTAATCGAAACACGATCATGTCGAGGGCCTAACAATTATAATCACTGATCGCTTAAAGCACGTCCATTCAAAACCACGACCGATTGCACAGTGAAAATACGGAGTTTCAAAAAGTCACATATATCTGAGTTCAATAGAAGCTTCTCGAAGGAATCTTCCTAACGGTAAATTACACACCTACAAATTCAGAAAGAAAAATACCTATTGCGTTTGGAAGCTTCTCGAAGGAAATACTTTAAAATATCTTAACATTTCTTAAATTTAGCTCCAGTAGATGCTGCCATCTTACCACGAGGCGCGAACTAACAAGTAAATAATTTAGAGGAAGACGTGATTTAAGCGCCACGTAATAGGTTGTAAAATTTAAATAAAGTAAAATACGTTTAATTATATGTAAAATATTTTTGAATATATGAATAATTAGAATGATAAATGGTCAATGCTTTCAAATACTCCTTAGGGTCAATCTATTGCATTACAATACCCCCCAAAGTGTATCGGAAAGTAGAGACTAGTCTTATACTTTTTGATACGCTTTGCCAAATAAAAAAAGAAGACATGATCGCTTTTCGTACACCCTGTATAAGTTTTACAAATTTACAAAATTTTCACTATTTTGAAACATCCTGTATAGTTTCACAAAATTTACTTAAAGTTCAATATTTTTAAACATCCTGTATAGAATTAACAAAATTGCATCAAGTTCAATATTTTGAAGTGGAAGTTATATGAATTAAGCATTAAAATAAAATGTATCAGTTATAATTAGGATTAACTAAAATAAGATAATCTAAGTAAAACATTTAGTATAATTATGATTAAATGAAATAAAATATCTAAGTAAGATGTCAGCCTAATTATAATTAACTGACATAACATAGTCTAAGTTTATTATATTAAGAAATTTTAATATAATTGTCACAGATCGAAGTGTCTTTTAATTAATTTTTTGCCAAGCAATTTGCATTTCCTTTATGTCTTGTCTTTTTCTTAATTCTATACAATCTTCTTTAAATAATTGTTGCACTTCGTTTCATGATCCTTCACGGATCCACTTTTGTGATTTTTTTCACACACTTAACAAAGGCTTTCAACACTTTGTTACACTTACTCTTAAAAGTCTCTTGGCCAAACTTGCTATATGATCACAAACATTTACAACTTTATGTACCAAACGGTCAACTAAAATTTGCTATATGAGCACCACATTTGCTGAAAATAGCCTAACTTAACATAAAAATTTAAAATAAACACAATTAACTAGTAAAACATATAAGTACATTGTTTAAATAATAGAAATGGCAATATCATACACATACATTGTCTAACAACAGAAAAATATTATTATCATACAGTATCATTGATTTAATTAGGATGACACTTAACCCCTAGTAAAACAAAATGAAAAACAACAACTCGATGCTGAATCTCTCCACAGCACGGAAAACCATAGTATATACAATCTCTAACAAGACCTTAGTGGTTTAATACAAGCTCACATTTTGAAATATTCTTATAATTAATTATTATTTATTATTGTGATTATTATTCCTTTAAAAATTTTATTTAAAAGAAAGTTGCTTTAAACTTGTGACATAATATTGATTTATTTTTATAACAGGCTCAATAAAGGCTAACTCCCAAAAACTGGAACGTATCCTCAGGATACTTCCCGGCATACAGTGACCGACAATCCCATTTCTCAGGCCTTCAAAACACACAAGAGGCGTTCTCTTAACGGTCCAAACCTCGTTCAAATGTCTGGTAACCACAGGAGGTTCAGAACTCTGCTGACCCCTTGGCCCAGAAAAACTCTCAAAACTCTAATACGGGTGGTCCAGGTTCAATGCCTGCCCCCTAAAACTCACAATACTTAACTCGGGTGGCCCAGGTTCAATCCCTGCCCCCTAAAACTCACAAGGTAGTCAGACCTCTGCGACAAAACTACTCTCTTGCCAAACGTCGAAGAATCCAAGTCCTGACATCACAACATGTCACTGTATAGCAGAAATTACCTGCCTCAACTCAATTTTTATTATAAGCTTGTCTTAAATTACTTGTCTGACCTGGTGCTTTCCGGGTACACCCCCACCCTCAACTGACTATACTTTGTAATAAATCCATTTCTACTCCTTCCTTCACCAAGCACTTCAGAGGATGCTTCCCTCCCTCAACTGACTATACTTTGTAATAAATCCATTTCTTCTCCTTCCTTCACCAAGCACTTCAGAGGATGCTTCCCTCCCTCTAATTTGTCATTAATAATGAAAACAAAATGAAGTACTTGTCCTTACTTTCCAGAGTTGGACTGTATTGAAATATTAAGGAGGGTCACCTTCCATACTAATATTTACAATGAAATGGCCCTTATTTACAAGGTTAAGAAGATAAAATTACATAATATACTAAGAGCTTGTTGCTTAATAATTCTAATTACATTATTATTTCTCACCCCCTCTTTCCGATTCCTTAGCTACCTATTGTCAAATCCTATCAATACTCTTTCCATCTCCTTCACATTTTGGGCATTAACACTTAACAAAACATTTTGTACCTGAAGAGGAAAGTGATTTGTTAGATGTTTCACCAACCTGTGTTCTTCCAATGGATAATTTAAATACCTAGCCTGAGAAACAAAACCATGAAAATACTCATTCATTGTGCCTTTCTTGGAATCATATCTATTATTAAATATTAACTGCAGAAAGTCGTCCTGCATCTCTTGAGACCAAAAGTGATCAAAAAATGCGCGCTTAGCCTGTTCATAGGTCTCCCATTCATCCTCTAAATAACTGGCCCAGTTCCTAGCCTCCCCTTCTAAACATGAGAGCAAAATTTCAATTTTGTTCCTTTCCATTAAATCCTCTTCTTTCCAAACTCTCTCAATTTTTTGCAAATATTGAGCCACAGATATTTTGCCCTTTGCTCCCGTATACCTAGGAATGAGTGACAAAGTAAGGTCATTGACATTTTTGGTTAAGAGATTGTGACTACACCCATTTTTGTTATCTGTCCCCCTACCTTTGTTAAGTTGTACTTGATCAGCTAAGTTGTTTATTTTCTGATCTAAAGTGCCAACCGTTTTTTTTGTTTTCATTTACAATTTCTTTTATCTCCACAATTTCTTTCCTTTCTATTTGAATCTCCTCATTAATATTTTCCTTAATAAATTGCCTATTAGCATCCTCTTGCCCTTCAATTTCTAACCTCACCTTTTCTATTTGAATTTCCAAATTGGATTGTACTACCTGAACAGCTGATTTGTTGTGTGCTATCTGTATATCCTGTGTTTGTATTTGTTTTTCTAATTTACTGGTTTCTTTATCTAATTTTTTCTCCAAACCCTCTGTTTTGTTTGTCACTGAAGATATTTGATCAATTAACTTAAACTGTTCCTTTCTTAGATTCTCCTGCCTAACCTCTAAATTTCCTTGTTTTTTTTCTCCTTCTGAAACCCTGTCATTAATTTCATTAATTTGTTGGATAAAATTTTGATTAATTAATTCTAAATTCTCAAATTTTTTATTTATATTCTTTGATTGTTCGTCGACCTTTTGGTTGAGTTTAGTTTCTAAAGTTTTAAAATCCTGTTTATTTTCTGATGAAATTCGATCAATTTTACATCCGAGTTCTCTCATATTTTCTAATATAACATTTAAAAGATCTACTTGTTCTACTGGTTTAGTCACCCTATCTTCCACTAAGGTTATTGTTCCCCCTACACTTTGATTCAGCGTTTGCAGGATTACTTCGTTACTTGCTACCTCCCCAGAGCTAGCCCCTACTTCCTCCTCACTCCCTTCTTGTTCCTGTTCAAAATTTGCCCTCTTGAATTGACCTGCCCTTTCATCCTCCTCATAAATAAATGGCATTGTGTCTTCATCATCATACTCTTCAGGTTCTCTTATCACCTTGTCTGCCATGTTGAAAATTTAAATAAATTTTTCTTAAGTTGATCTATGAATTAATTTTGTGTTAGGCCTTGACAAATTTCAAGTACTATTGATCTAAGAATTACTTTTTATAGTGAGAAATTTAATTTAAAATTAGGCCCATACACTTTTATATTGTTAGTTTTAATTTAATTTGTGAAATCCCAACATATAGAAACAAAATTTTACTACCCCCAAAATACACAATTGAAATTAGATTAAAAAAATTTTTTTTTTTTTTTTATTAGAGTTACAGCTTCTGTTGACCACTTATCTGTCCTCGACGCTGTTTCTTGACTGCATGCCGTCTCCAAAAGGTCCTCCGTCCCGTTCCTTGATGGTGTGCCGTTGGTGTGCCGTCTCTTGCAGGTGTGCCGTCTCCAACAGTCCTTTGCGCTGTTTCTTGACTGTGCCGTCTCCTTGGTGTGGTGTGCCGTCCTTTGGTGATTATGTGCCGTCTCTTCCTTTAGCTCAGTTGACGCACCTCTGTCTCAGTTCGCGGTGTTCATGCCCCACGTTGGGCGCCATTTGTTACATTACGAGTCTTGGCGAGCGTTAATAGTCGCATATTAACCTCCACGTTGTTTCGCCATTTGTTACATTACGTTTCTTCAGCCCCTCGTTGGAATGCTATTTGTTACACTTTTCGCGTTCAGCCCCTTAGTTATACTCATTTGTTACACTTCGTAATCTTTTTGATTATAAATGCCCCACGTTGTGTCGCTATTTGCTATATTTCATAACAGAGTCACTTCGTAAATCATTATATCTATTGCGCAACTATGTGCTTTACTTATAATGCCTCGTTCCTTATCATTAGACTTTAATAAATGATAATATATCACATAAAGTTTGATATCTGTTTATTCTTTAAATTGAAATCATATTGTTATTAGTATTTTCTAATCGAAACACGATCATGTCGAGGCGCCTAACAATTATAATCACTGATCGCTTAAAGCACGTCCATTCAAAACCACGACCGATTGCACAGTGAAAATACGGAGTTTCAAAAAGTCACATATATCTGAGTTCAATAGAAGCTTCTCGAAGGAATCTTCCTAACGGTAAATTACACACCTACAAATTCAGAAAGAAAAATACCTATTGCGTTTGGAAGCTTCTCGAAGGAAATACTTTAAAAGATCTTAACATTTCTTAAATTTAGCTCCAGTAGATGCTGCCATCTTACCACGAGGCGCGAACTAACAAGTAAATAATTTAGAGGAAGACGTGATTTAAGCGCCACGTAATAGTTTGTAAAATTTAAATAAAGTAAAATATGTTTAATTATATGTAAAATATTTTTGAATATATGAATAATTAGAATGATAAATGGTCAATGCTTTCAAATACTCCTTAGGGTCAATCTATTGCATTACAAGAGATAGAAGAATGTTGCACCAAGTTGATATTTACTGCTACAGATATGATTAAATAATAATGCATTTGGAATATTATCACGTTAGATCAGATCTTGTTGATATCTATAAATTAATAAAAAAATGACGTATCAAATATAAGGATTACAGCTCTTTATCGATCAAATTAAATTAATCAATAAATACAGTATTACCTCCTATCTCTTTCAGGTCCATTCTAATGTTATCTTCTCAAATGTGTCTAGGTCTTCCTATTGGTCTCTTCCCATTGGTCTCTTCCCATTGGGTCTATCAGTCAGTACCCCGAACACGGCTCTAGAAACTCCCATTTGTTCCTCATGTCCAGCCCACCGTAATCTAAGACACTTGATTATCCTGAAAATATATTGTGATGATAGCAAGCCATGCAACTCATCAATATGTAACCTCCTCCATTCCCCAGTAGTCTCATCCCTATTTCGACCATATATCTTCCTGAGGACCTTGTTCTCGAACTCTAAAATTTATTTTCGTCATAGTAAGGTAAGAGACCATGTTTTACACGGCATAGGCCTTGTATGATTGATGAACCGTCATGTTGTATTCCCCATTTTTTCTTCTAATATTTGCCGAATAGTAAAAATCTGATCCACTGTTGATCTATTTCGTCGAAATCAAATGCCTTTATTTGAATATAATATTGGATTATGTAGGCGGGGGTGACTCAACCTTTTATTCAAACATAATTTTTTAAACTTCCTACCTTATTAGAGAAATATAGACATTTCTAAAATTATCCAGGTTTGGTCTAGGGTGGTGGAACATATTTGTGTAAGGGAAGGGATAGATTTACCAAAACGGGGTTTTGAGGAACTTGTTTCTCTCCCAAGACCTAAAGAGTTCCGGGCCCTCCGCTAGCAAAAATTCTACGATTGGATGTCTTTAAGCTATTGAAGTAGTCCTCACCTGGATATTTCTGAAAAATTATGCTCCTCTAAAGTAAATTTGAAGTAGTCCTCCCTCAGATCTTTTCTTTTTTAATTTTGGTGCCCCCAGAGGATATTTAGAACGGTCCTCGCCTAATTTTAAATTTTTTATTTTGTTGCAGAAGCAATTTTGGAGTCTGTTTTAAATCGTATAATATTCAAAAATATATTAGGGGAGTGAAATAAATCTAGAGAAGGGGATATTTATTCCAGGGGAGATAAATATATTCAGTGGGCAATGTCCCCCCCCCCCCCCCCCGGTTAGGCTGCTCTATGAATCTCATAGCCTACCCTAACTCTGTGACCTTGATAGTTTTTTTTTCATTTGTTAAACTACTTATTACATATACGACAAGCTATTTTTAAATAGTCTACCTTATATTACTTCACTGCCTCTGTCATCAAATCTGCCGACCACTTTTTCAGTCACTTCTAATAGAGATATAAGGCTAAAAATTTGTAAATATTCCTAATTCGTGTGACAATGCATTCTATAAACATTTGAGGAAAATCTATAACGAGGTGTATCGTGCAGCCATTGCAGGTCACATGTAGGCCTATCAGTTAGCCTGGATTTATAGCTGACCTGTATTTTTGACCTTACTTTATCCGTTAAAACATAACCTATTTAAATTTACATATCTATATAATAAAAATACATAAAAAACCAAGTCTTTTTCTTAAAAAAAACAACACCTTATAATGATAAAGTATAATGTGTGGCATCTTTTCTTGCCATTCTATGTTGCATGAGTAAGTACCACCCACAACTTTATCGGAATAAAGTTTATTTTTGAAAATATATATGAAGCCTCGTTTATTATGTAACAAGTTGGGGCCAACATGTTAAGAGACAACACATGAGGAAAAGTAAGCTGCGTTTATTGTCGCCTACTGGTTGGACCAACATCCTGGCTCCTCCGCTAGTTTTTAATCATTCTACACATTTATAGCCATGGATAACATCGTATTACTTGTTGTTCTTCATTTATTGTGTTGACAGAAAGTGTACTCTTGCAGAAAAAACCAAAACGTAAGAAACGGAGGGGGGGGGGGGGGTTGAAGTTTTATTTGGCTAAACGTGAAATTGAAGGTGCGTACATGGGAATAAAGAATGACCTACATTGGCAAAGTGGATATGATAACTCTGTACGCATGTCACATGTGAACTTTGAATGCTTAGTTAGACTTCTGTATCCTCATTTACGTGGTAAAATGGAAAGGAAAATTGTTGTGACTCCGGGAGAAAAATTGGCTACAACTCTGCGCCTTGTGGGAGCTTTATGTGTAGCCACAAAACATGCGCGTTGCCAAGGCTAGAGAATGACTCGACTCTATAGGGCATGCGCAGAGCCTCCCAAATCAGCCAACATGTTGGGTTGGTCGTTTATTATCTCCAACAAATGATCCAACACAACCCAACACAGCTTGTTGACTCTGACCGGCTCGCCCAACACCAACATGTTGGAAATGCTTTTATATTGTAACACACCTTGTTGGGATCGTGTTGGCCAACATGTTGTGTTACATTATAAAGGAGGCTTCAGGGTGTTGAGTTCCGGAAATTGACTCAACCAATTTTGAGAAACAGACAGGATAGATTTTAGTCTATTTTTATTTTTCTGTGATTCGCGTCTTACTAGCCGTCCGGGCTTTGCGTACATTTATATACTAATGGGATAGGGATGAGGAAACTAAACTTTAGAGGATATGTATCCGAGTTTTCTTTAGATAGAGTGGGAAGACATTCAGCACTCAGCTGGGAATCGAACCTCTACTTATCCGGTACCGACAAGCCAGTTTATAAAAGACCTACACATTTATTCGAATGCCCACCGCTGCGGTTCAGTCACAAAAAGATGGGCTATCTAACCAGATGAGTGGCTAGCTCACAAATAATCTAATCGAAGCGCGCGCTACAAGAAACACATTGTTTACCCATGAATTAACTCATTCACACGCCTGCTACAGTGGCTGCATGGTCTAAGGCGTAATTCTCGCAATCGACTAGACTGCCGATGACGGGGAGATCGGGGTTTGAATCCCTGTCGGATATACTGACGGTGATTTTTACTAAATAGTTTTTCACTCTATCGCTCCATGAAAATGAGAATACACTTCCTTTAAATTAAACCTTTCTAATACAGAACTCATTAGCGAAATTGGTACATATACATTTAACCTGATCAGGTAATAAGACGTGGTGCTAGAAAAAAAAATCGACCAAATCTTAAAACGAAGTGATTAAAAATATTTTCGATTTGACGCGGAAGTCTTAGATCATCAGTAATGTCAGAGAAAGTTCGAGGACACTTGGGGCCGATCATTTTTGTGTTGTCTAAGAGTGAGTTTGTGAAATATTCTATTGAAAGTGTTGAGAGTTTGTGTTGGTTTGTTTATTTAGTGAAACTGCAATGGGCGTAGAAAATATAATATATTTATTTACGATAGCTACATAAACGTTAACAATGCACGAGAGAAACTGTGTGAAGAAATCGGTAAACATATAAAAATCTTCACAGGTAAGGAAGACTGCTTGTATGTATATATTTGTATCTCACTATTTACTTACAAACAAGGCCGTACTCGTGCGATGGCCAATGTAAAGTGTCCTTACAGGGGATGACAAAGATTTTTGTTGGTATTAAATATCTCTTCAAGCAATTTAAGGTGCGGCCGAATGGAGCGCGAGTATTTTTACAGTTTGTATAGCATTTCATTTTTTGGCCAAAATAAATCAAATATCTCTCCAGTAGCAACATAAAGTTTAGTTTTCTGCACATGCTCATATCAACAGATCTTGAATATTTGTCAAGGGTGTCCTGGAATTTTGTCAAAACTTTTTAAACAAAGAGAAAAAGTTTTGACAAAATTCCAGAACACCTTTGATAGATATTCAAGACCTGTTGATTTTATCAAGTGCAAAAAACTAAACTCTATGTTTCTACTGGAGAAATATTTGATTTATTTTGGCCAAAAAATGTCAATTCTATAAAAACTACAAATACTTGTGCTCCATTCGGCCGCACCTTAAAGTTTCTTTGAATATTATTAGAGTCAAAGGTGGTACTTTTTTACAACTGAATCTTATTTTCCGTTTGTGTTGTACACATGTGTGCTAGCTAGCTAAGTTAGTGTGTTAGAGGAGATACAGTTTAAATTTAGAGGAAATGTACCCGCATTTGAGTGAAAGGCGAGTGTAAAATAATTTAGGATAAACCACCCTCAGTACACCCGACTAAGGACGTGGTATCGAAAGAAAGGTATCGATACTGTACTCATTGAAAGTATCGGAAGAAAATAATCGATACCGTACTAATATCGAAAGAAAAGTATCGATAGCAGTATTATTATTATTATTATTATTATTATATTATTATTAGCACCACGTCTTACTACCCATTCGGGTTATACGCACTTACGCTAATGTGTAATGGTAGGGTGATTGTGAGATGAAATGAAGGACCTACAGTTTAACGTGGAATCCGAACCACGGTGGAGGCCTGGCATTCCCCACATTCACAAGATGTGATAGCAGTAAGTATCGGTATGGATATTTTTTACAAGATGCTTTTTCGCTATCCAACTTCTTAAAAAAACTTCCATAATTCTCATCTAGGAGGTGCCATTCTTTAACTGTATTCGTCGTTTATACACTATATCAAGATAGATTATTAACTATTGACAAATTGCTTAAACAACGCACATAAACTTTTCTGCTTTAAATGCTTGGTGTACCAATGAGTTAACTGAATTCATTGAGCGCTACAAAATATTATTTTGTTTAGTTTGTGATGGCCATGCTCATTAATAAAGGAAGGGGTAGTAAGTACTGGTCGCCACTCACCCCGTCGCCCAGTCAGGCATCAGACTGTATTGATAAACATAGATGAATTATGATGAGCTAAAAGAGATTGTGGGCTAAGAGTCAGTAATGAATGGGTGCTGAAGGAGTGGGGTTTGAAAAGGAATACAAGAGCTCAATGTGAAAGACGTGTCTTACGTTGGTTTGGACATTTTAAGAGGATGAGTGTGGATCGAGTGATGAAACAAATATATGAAGGTAGAGTATGTGTGAATCAAAAGGAAGGGATGGGCCATGTAAGACGTGGCTAAATGTTGTAGATGAATATGTGAAAAAGAGAAACGTTAAGAAGAGCTTTAAGAATAAAAGAGCATAAATGACTCGTATGACTATTGTTAAAGCGAAGGAAGTATGCAAGCATAGGGCAGTGTGGAGGACAAATTAATTACGAAGTTATTTTTAGCTGTATTCCAGTTTCTTGCCTACCTCATAAGGTAATGGCGTGATTAGGTATGTATATAATGTATGTATGTGTGTATATATGTATGTACCGGTATGTATGTATGTATAGTTGCTTCTTGCTCATCATGCTGATAACGAGTGAGAATTGAAAAATAGTATCATTTATACTTTCTCCATACTCCACCCTAGTAAATATTTAAGTTACAAGTGAAGCTAACAAAAAGTTGTTTCTTTGGATTACCAACACGAGACCGGAGTGTGAGTACTAATATCAGTGAAAGTATCAGAAAAAGTATCAAGTAAAAAAATAAACTAGTATCGAAAGGAAAATATCGATATTAGTAAAGTATCTATAATTTTTTCACATCCTTATACCCGACAAGCATTTGAACCCTGATCTCCTTGTAATAGGAAGTCTAGTCTATTGAGAACGCAACGCCTCAGCGCCTTAGACCAGTGTTTTTCAACCTGTGGGTCGCAAGCCAGGTAAAATAAAAAGCAAGTGTAGGTCCTACACTACAATAAAAATACAACAATTTCAGAGAAAAGTTTATTTTTAAATATAGGTTCTACAATCTACACTGCATTAAAGATACAACAATAATTTCAGTGAGAAGGCTGTGCCTGTTTATTTTTTAATAATTTGTCGAATCGTGGTTCTATTTTTGAGACGCAAATAACCTAATCATTTTCTAATTGGAATCTATTACTCTTCTTAGTTTTTATGTTCACCATTGAAGAGAAAGTTAGTTCACAGGTAGGGAGTGGCGGATTGCACTAATAATCTCAAAGCTTCCCTTGCCAACTCTGGATATTCTTCTTTTCTCTTCATTCAGAAGACGTCAATCTTTTGTGAATTAAATTCCATTTCAAGCATGCCGTCAGCTGCAACATCTATAAGATTTTCTTTCATCTTCGTAGTCAGATCAGCCAGTTGTACTGACATATCCAAAAAAGGATTTTGTATCCATCTATACCCATTGTCAGCGTCAGAGTTCAGTTCTGGAAAGTAACTTAATAATCTTTTTTTCCAAATCATGCAAGCTCTGTATCATGCAAGGAATGTGAGAACTTACTACTGACGATTGGTCCGTTGCAATTTCTTCGACAATCTTCTGAACGCAAGGGAAAGAATTATACATCAAGTTTTGTAAAGACGTTGACCACAAACAGAGTTTTGTGAGGAATCCTTTGACTTTATCCGTGGCCGTTAGAATATTTTCTTCTTTCCCTTGGAGGCTCTTGTTTAAGTAAGGTCGAAATATTATCATCGGTGAAATTTGGCTTTCACCTTTCCCAGGGATGAATGAAAAATTAACGGCTGGGGACTTGTGTTGCGTTTGTTCTAGAATTGTATTAAGCTAGTTTATTAGTCGTGTGCTCATGTAATCAGTCAGTTCAATAAATTGTGACACTTGAGGTGGTAAAATGTTTCTCTTATGAAGAAGAAGATTCACGTTATATTATTATACTACTATAAAACCACACGGCTGACTCACATCTCAGTTTTCTAGGCCGGAGACGCTACCTGTTAATTCAAGTAGCTCCTCACTTGTCCCCGTATCTCAATTTTCTAGACCGGAGCCGCTACCTGTTCATTCAAGTAGCTCCTCACTTGTCTCCACATTTCAGTTTTCTAGGCCGGAGCCGCTACCTGTTAATCCAAGTAGCTCCTCACTTGTCCTTACATTTCAGTTTTCTAGACCGGAGCAGCTACCTGTTAATCCAAGTAGCTCCTCACTTGTCTCCACATCTCAGTTTTCTAGGCCGGAGCCGCTACCTGTTAATTCAAATAGCTCCTAACTTGTCCCCACGAGGCTGTGTTTGACTCCATTTCAGATCCAGGACATACTTTTCCAGACATGTTCAATATTTTATCGTGCTCGTTCTGGTGGCCGCATAGTTTAAGGCGTCATTCTCGCAGCAAACTGGACTGCCGATGACGGGGAGATGGAGGTTCGAATCTCTGTCTGATGTACTGAGTTTTTTTTTTCAAAATGTTATTCCATTCACACCACGCAAGTGCGGTACACTTCCTCTAAATCTAACCTAACTCATTCCTAATACATTAGCGTAATCAGTATATATGCGTAAAATCCGAATGGGTAGTAAGACATGGTGACAAAATAGTACTAAACAATCTGTCACCCACCTCGGTGGTGTAGTTGGCTAACGCGCTAGTGAGCCAGACTGCCGAGGATGGGGAGATCTAGGTTCGAATCTCGGTCGGGTGAACTGGGGTTGTTTAACATAAACGGTCTTCCATTGCGGTTTCACTTCCTCTCAATTCAACCTTCCCAATTCCTAAACCATTAGCGTAATAAGTACTTAAGCGTACAACCCGAACGGGTAGTAAGACGCGGTGATAAATAAAAAAAATAAAACAATCTTTCTTACGGCGAGTAGTGGTATTTCGGGTCTTGCCACATGGAGCGCTGTAGTTAAGTTATTGTCGTGCAAGAATTGCTGACTGGCAAGTACAGGTTGCGGTATTACTACAGGAAGCAAAACGTTACATAATATCGGACGAGTCTCTAGAACAATAACTCACAACAATGGATTTTCCCAAGCTAAATTTGAAACCAAGGACGGATCCAGAATATTATCTTGGAAGGTTATGATTTATTAATAACATATAAACTATGAAAAACTGTTTAATAACACTTCTAAGGGAGTATAACTCGAACGGTTAGCAAGACGCGGTGCTGTATTACTAAGATAACACAAAGTAATATTATTTTACATTATTTACAAATAAATCAAAACACGACATTGTTGCACGTTTTTAACAAAACATTTATTGCAAAAAGACTTTGAAATCACAAAATGGAAGCTTATGAATGAATCTCTAGAAAATGGGTCGGAAACCTACGGCAAGGGTACCAAGAGTGGCACGTGGAACGATTGTCAATGGAACGGTGAGCGATTTGAATTAAAATTATATAAAAACTTTACTTTTAATTAATACTATTGATTTGATTAATAATTTTAGTAACGTGTTTTATGTATAATGAATGATTCAATTGTTTTGTTAAAAAATTTAAAAATAATATTTTCAGAACTTGAATTTTGCTAAACACATTTATATCTTTTGTCGTTATTCTGATTTATATTAAAATATTAAATATTCAAGAAACATTAGTTATTTAATGTATTATATCTAGAAACAAGTTGTCACGTTTAAATTTTACAAGATCAACTTAAATTAGTTTTAATAGTTGTACTAGCTAACTACTATAAAAATATAAACGATTTGGGTGGGCTTAGGTTGGTTGTCAATCTGAGCGACTTTGCAATATTACTTCGGCACAACTCTACTGAAATGTTGTCGACCCCTGCTCTAGAAAGTAGTTGTTATTACTATTATCAGACTAACTATATTGAAGTTAATCCCAATTGAAAAACCAGGAGTAGGATTCCCCCCCCCCCCTCGAAGATGTAGTGTTAGACAACAAAAAAAGTAAAAATAGGTGTGTAACTCTGTTTTTTCCCAAGTATTCCACATAGTTATAAATATAAAAAATAACGAATAAAACTAAATGATTCGTGGTAACTTTGTATTGCATATTGTTATTGTCGTGACTGTTTATAATTTGTAATACTTACTAGATTAATTTTCTAGTATTTAAAAACGGTCGCCAGATATTTATTACCTGTGTGGGTGGGTTTGCACGAACCTGTGATCAATCGTTACTAATGTGTCATTCTATAATGACGTTAGCTCGGCTACTAGCTGGTTAAACAACATATAGTATGTGTGTGATACATTTAAACAGTTTAAGTTCAATTTTTAATATCATACTCATCTGAAAGTTTAGAAATATTATGAAGAATTACTACCATTAAAATGGTAAAGTGACCGTCACCATGCTACATGATAAATCAATAAAATTTAAAAATGATGATATAGGAGTAGGTCTGAATTGATAATGAAACAACTCGTATAAACAATGTACGTTTTTTCATAAACAGGGCCTTATCTGAGATTTAAAAAAGCTACTAGATTTACTTTTACGTATTCAAAAATCTAATTCACGTATGTTATATGTAGCTTTTCACTTTGATAGATAAAAGCAATATATTTAAAATAATAATAATAATAAGACTGTAAAATATTATCAACTTTTACCGTAAATAAAAAATTATGTTAACTATTTTCAAAAAGTTCTTCCTATGAAA
>JBCFYV010002678.1:0-30404 GCA_039000515.1 Timema cristinae | reverse complement strand
AAAAAAGTATAACATAGTTACATATAAATATACAGGCGATAAAATAAATATAAAAAATGATTGAAATTATTACTACTACTACTTGATAAAATGAAAATCCCTAATGCTATCTTAAAAAATATGCTCCAAGTTCCCTCTACTAGCGTGTAGGGCCTACTGATGTCTGCTCAACTCTCTTGCCATCTTGGAGTGACGTCACAACTCAGCGCCGAAGCCTTGTGTAGTCTCGGGTGTTGGTTATACGCACTTACGCTAATAGTAATGGTAGGGTGATTGTGAGATGAAATGGAGGACCTACAGTTTAGCGTGGAATCCGTACCACGTGGAGAGCTGGCATTCCACACATTCACAAGTTGTGTTTAATACACGTCTTGTCAGAGAAAGGAAGGAGGTTTGGCAATCAGATAAATCCGTGCCGGACCGAAGATTGAACCTCGGACCCCTATCAAAGAAGTCTGACACTTTACCTTAGACCACCAGGTCACCCTCAAGATTATTAAAAGTTCTCTGGCAGATAAACGTACCAGGGCCAGTAACAGGCACAGACTAACTAGATAACATACACAATATTAACCCTCCTGAGTAGGCAGAGCTCTGGTACCAAAACTTATAACTCACTGGTGAATATTCACCATCTCTGATAACATATGCAAAACCAGTGCCTCTATTTTTCACTTAGTGTTCCAAATCTACTGTTTTCCGAATGTGTTTGTTAGAAAGTAAATGAGGCTATAATTGCTCTTCGCCTTCTTTATCCATCATAATGTTATGCAACAAGCACATACATTTAACAATGTTATCAGCACAGTCCGGCTTACTTCACTTGCTTTTTGAAGTAGTCTCCATTTGCTATTAATAATAACCAAATGAACATTCAACAACTTGTCATGCTCGAGACAGGCGCTCAATTGAAAATTGTTTCTTTTGTCCAAGTGATGATATTGGGAAAGGTCTCATTAAGTAAAATTTGAGTGGATATGCTTCATCTTTCAAAATAACATGAGGTACTGAAATATTGTTCCTAATAGTGAGTTTTGTCTTCAACACCCAATGCTCCGTTTCAAGTTTTTCGAAAGATTAGAATGCGAGAAAACCCCCATCACTTTCTTTTCCACATGCTCCTAAATCAATAGCAATAAACTAGTAATATGTCCCTGCAACCGCTTGTAAAACGATTGAAAAAATACTGTTTATAATTGCGATACATGCTGCCGGAGTGTTTTGGATTTTTTATGCGTATGTGTTTCCGTCTATACATCAAACACAATTTGGGAAGTTCCACTTATTCCTGTCTTGGAAATGGAATTACAGAATGCAATGCATCTCAAATAGCCTCACATGTCACATGAACAATTCTTACAACTATAACTCCGAAATTATAAATGAATATTCCAATGTCTTGAACGAGGAGCTTGTTGCCAAGTACCTACAAATTGAATTTATTTTAAATTTTGCCGTTATATATTACTCAATATAAAAATACATTTCTAAATAGGGTTAGACGGAAATTACATTTTAATAACGGGATGGAAACTGGGAATGAGCCAAAATAGCAGGATTGTAGAAGAACGGTAAATTATAAAAATTACACTAAGCCTTATTTTATAATAAAATATTTATTGGTAACTAATAATTAAAATAGTGTGGTAAGACTTGTAAACGCGAATACATTATGAAACCTAATATAAAAAATAAAATACAACAGTTACACAATAAAAACATAATATAGTATATTATAATATATTTATATGTTTTCAAACATATATAATTTTTTTATTATAATATAATATATATAATTATATAACTCCTGCCATATTATTATTTAATTATTAGTTCCATAAATATTTATATTTTTAGGGAAGTAATAAAAACTAATAAAATCTTAAGCATAATATTAAAATCTATATTAAATTTTTTTAAATATTCGCACACTTATACCTGTATATATATATAATATATATATTTATATATATTAAAATATGACATTATAGAGAGAGAGAGAGAGAGAGAGAGGTTTGTGCGAATATCATATTTTTAAATATGTATAAGTAAATATATAAATAAGTAAATTTGTGATATTTTTTCAGCGGAAGCTGTAACTAACAATGGAGAGGACTTAAACACATTTTCCGAAAAGTATTCCAAAGAAACAAAAAAATGAAATTTGGAGTTGGAGCAGATTCTGTAATCACTTCCACATGGCCATATTATAAATTTCTGTTGTTTTTATCTGATACTATTCAGCGAAGGAACTTCATGGAAATGTATCACCTGTAAAAGGTGCAAACAATAACTACTCAAATATGTCAGCTCTGAATCAGTGAATGAAATGTTATTATTGGAGACACCAGGATTGCTTGTTCACAAGAATCAGTCCCACATGAAACCAATCAACCGCCATCTACATCAAATATACCTTAAATAAAAAAAACTCCTCACGAGATAAAACTACATCTATAAGCGTAAAAGATTAGGAAAAACAATCGTGGATGACCAATTCTTTGAAATAGAGGAGGCCAAGCTCAAAATATTTTCTGAGAGTGAATAAACTGAAGGAATATAGTGAGTTAACGTTTTTAATTAGTTCCCTGTCTTATCTAAAGAGCGTGCCGAATATCTGAAAACTGATAACTAGGAATAAACTGCAGCAAATATTTTTTGAAGAAGAAGAAATTGACATTCAGGACGTCGCATTCACAAGGAAGCGTTCCTGTTAGTATATGATTCTCATGGACCTACAAGTGTATCGTCAACTATTTAACTGAAGGAAAACATCCACATCACTACCTTCTCCAGCATCCTTCACAAACAATGAAACCTCTTCACATTTAAATACCCAATTGAAAAATCATACTCACAACGGTATTTTTCACATTTTAATGATGTTACAAACGTAATGCTGGTGTTTTTACGAAAAAAATTAAATAAAGTTGGGGACACCCTCAAATAACCAGGACGCGTGCGTAAAGAACAACCAAGGGAGCACAAGAGAAAACATAGTTTTATTTGAAATTAGTCAAATAAAAAGGGTAATGAAGATACATCATATATTTTAAAAATGGCATAGAGAGCCATTTGTAGTCTGCAATAAACATCAACCCAAGTTGATTCAAATTTAAAGCCATCGTAGATATACATAATACATAAGTCCCCAAAGGGGAAATAGTTAAAGTTAAACTCTAGATCCATGTTTACCGCTGAAAAGCGAATGCAAATCCAAAAAGCTTAATTTTAATTTTAATAATATATATATTATGTCAAATTTAATTATGAAATAGCGAACCATAAAAATTTACTTTAAATATATAAATAAATAAATAAGTTTCTGTCAAAGCAAACACAAAAGTTAATATAAGTCTCAACAATGCGTTGATTTCTATACCCAAGTAACCTGGATAAATTAATTTTCATTTACTTTCAAGAGTATAAATAGTTTCGTTTAAACCCCGTCAGAGCTATTACACCAACATGTAACCAAATTTGTTTTAAATATAAATATACAATAATTACCAAACTAATACGTGCATACATTGCTCTAAAACTTCCTTGGGACTTTAAATACTAAATGTAACACTTAACAGAACAAAGTGAAGGTTGAAGAGGCCCAAAGTACACAAAGAATACTAACGCAAATCATGAATTCCTCTTAAAAACAAATATTGACTAGCGGTTCATCCACGTTGAACCCCACCAGAAAACCATCTAGCAAGCATAAATTACATAAAGTAAGCCCAACAACAATTTTGGAAAAGAATCCCTCCCCATTATTTACATCAGAACAGAATTTTAACTAAAGTTTCCTAGCCCTAGTTTATATCGGCGCCCTCCCCTTTTGTGCAAGTCAGTGGTACAATGAGTGACGAGACAGTACTAGCCATTAATAGTGAAAACAGCCTACATATGTTCCCAGAGGGGGGAAGCAGGATGGAAACAAAAAAAAAAGAAGGAGAAGACTAGCGCTCTCGAAGCTTAGCGGTCAGTCCATTAACCACTCGAAGTTTACAGAACCCCCCAGAGGGGGGGAACCGGAAAATGACCTTGGGTCAAGTTAAGTCCTTGTTTTTGGGGGCTGTGCTTCGATACGAGCGAGAGTGCCAGCGTCTCGTTTCAGTCGACATTGTTAAAACCCAAAGGAGAGGATGTCCTTAGTGTGCTAGTGCTCTATCAGACGGAGAGAAGCCAGGCCATTGGTGGTGAGTTGTTGTAATCCCAAAATTACTGGGTGGTAGTGGTTAGTGTTTTTGGGTTGTAACCATCGTTACAATTATTATTATTGCTATTATTAGAGTTTATGGGCCCCATCGACACAATGAGGTCACTCATTTGTATGCTCAAATGGGCTCATAGTACAAATTGATGAAACATCGCTAAAAACAACAGTGTATCACACCAATAAAAAGACAAAACAACTTATTAAAACAATATTTTGGGTTAAAAAAGATAAGAAAAAACATGATAAAGTAAAAAATTGTTAAAAAAAAACTAGAAAAGATGTTTTAAGTGTACAAAAATTGTTAAAAAGCCCAAACAAACATATTAAATATGTTAAAATATTAAAAGGATCTCGATATGAGATCAAATCCAAAATGAGTCACTTTACGAAATTTACTCAATGGTACAAAAAAGATTTCCTGGCGTATTAAATAGAGTAAACAAATAGCCCTTCTGCACAGTCACGTAATAAAAAACTAATTTCACCTTTAAAATTAAGGGCCAGGCGAATGGGGGCATACTTGCGAAACTCCACCAAAATGTGGTAACACTTTTGGGGAGCATGATAAATTTCACACACTGGAGGTGGATCCTCTATTAATAAATATCCATGGGTTTAATTGGTGCCCGACGGGGGATTCGTCAGGATGACTCCTCTCTTCTAGATTTTGTCCGTATAGAAGAGAGCCACCGCGACACATGTCCAGATGGACCGTGTGACGTGTGCGGTGGTGGCGAACGCAGACAACCATAGCGCTAGGGTCGGTCTCTGATCAGTGAGAGCTTGCCAGACGCGAAAGGAAGGGATAACTTGTCTGACTCGGTGAGTCAACACCTCTTAGAATGGCTAGTCTGGCGAGCGAATCGCCGTCCAAACCGCGCCCGTAAACAGTCTTGGAACCTTTTTGGGGCTGTACCTCCAACAATAAACGATATCCCAAACTTATATCAACAACTTGTTTTATTGCTTCTAAAATAATCCCCCAGCCAAGGTGGCCACAGTGCAACTGCAGCTTGTTCTGAGCAGGGGTCGAGACCCACTGCTCGTGTCAGGTGAGTAAGACCCCCGCCAAACATAGCCCTTTAATCTAAAAACATGACACGCCTCGGGAGGCAGGCGTGTTGCCCCTTGGCCGCCTGGTCAGCCAGTTCATTTCCTGAAAGACCAGCGTGAACAGAAATTCAGCAAAAGGAGAGACGGGAACTTAATGAATCTATTTTAAAATTTGCTCATTTATTATCTGCACGAGGGGATTCCAGGAGTTTTAGAGTAGACAATTGCCAACAGCCACTCGTGGAATCCGTTCAGAATGAGAACAGAACGGTGACACGATACACAAAACAGAAAGATTTAAAAATGGAGTATAATTCCAACCGTAAAAAAAAACTGGTTACCCCGGTAACCAAATTTTAAAAATTTGGGTCCATCCACAACAAAGGTGGAGCCCACGAAGGTTTCACATTTCAAGCGATTCCGTGTAAATGCGTTTAAAACCCTGAAAGCGTGTTACAAAGAGTCATTAAAGGGCCTCTCATATAGGAAGTTTGGGGTGGTCGCTTTTAAAGGGACTTGGCAAAAATCAAAATGGCGTACCTTCCAGGAAGAAACTCGAACTGGGAATGTGGGGATAGCCTTTGGCAGGACTATCCCCCACATGTTTGAAAACCGAGAGCATCCGGATCCAAACCATTTCCCCGTAAGATGCCAGAAGATGGGACCACCGATAGAAGAAAGGGCTCACCTGCGTCTGCACAAAATGCTGAGAGTGGACTGGTTCGAAAGGCACCAGTACCAGTCGAATGCCCCGCATAGTGGACACTATCTAGCATCTTTAAAAGCCGAAAGGGCTAGCTGAGCCATAAACAAAACTGCCGTAATCAAGTTTTGATATCACCATGGTTTTATAGAGGCGCATTAAAGGGTTTCCCTCCCACGGGCGTCTGTAAAATTAGATCCCAAACACTAAATTAGCGCATTAAAATCGCCCAAGATGATATAGGCGGCGGGAAGTTATATAAAGAGAGCCTCCAGGGTCCTATTTGAAGCCCGTTCACCTGGAGGGGAGGTAGATGCAGCATAAGACTCTTCCAAATCAAGGGAGATTCGGACAGCGATCAATTTGAGATCAGGGACGATATTGGTATTTTATGATATAAATTGCTTCGTGCGAGTATAGCCCCACTCCGCTAGCCCGATCAAGAATGGCTCATCGGTACGATATACATCGTACCAACGAAGCATCGGATTTACATTTGGGCGGAAGTGGGTTTCTTGCAAACAAAAGATGGAAGGATTCAGGAAGAAATTTTTTGTTTAATTTCCTCTACACGAGCATAGAAACCCCTACAATTCCATTGTATTAGCGACATACTTTGTTAATATAAAATTTAATTAACCTCGCAATTCATGACACTCTCTCTTAAAAATAAAAATTGGTTGAGGGCCTTTTTAGGCCCTCTTGCCTTTCCTAGTCTCTCCTGGACCTCCCGTTTCAGGAGAGGCTTTGGTTTATTTTGGAGAGATTGGGTAGCTCGGATCCTTGCTCGAAGGCTTGGTTAAAGCCCTCGACGCTTTGTTTACATTAAATTTATTGGCAGTCCCTCGCTGATCCTTCTTCAAGGTACCATAGGTCTCGCTTGGAGGCCTCTTGTTCAAACACCCAATCCTACCTCTGAGACCCAGAAAGTAGAGTGGGCGAACCAACAACAGCCGCACGTGATTTAGCACACCAAGTAGTGCTCAAGAGCGTTCTGCAAGAAGGGCTCGAGGGGATTTCCTGGGAGGGCTCGGGGAAGTTCTCCGAGGGGGTCTCCTCGGGGGTACAGATGGTGGAGGCGACTTCCGTGAGGGTGTCGCCACTTGTAATATTTTTGGCACCACCATAGTTGGTGCTGGTCGTTTTGTGTGTCTCGAATAGAGACGAGTGGTACAGGTCGTGTAGGCGTCTTTGCAATATTAACTGCGCAATGGCAGTTAGGACAATTTAGATTTTGGCTGACAATTTGGCTGTAGGAACTTTGAAATATCGAAGCTTGCAGTGAAGTATGCTCTTTGCGTGCCTGGGCAAAAGGTATTTTCTTATATGTTTGGATCTCCAGGACTTTTTTCTCTACCTTCCAGTTTCGAACAGGACCGAGACCAGGCAGAATGAGACCCTTGCAATTTATAAAGAATTTAGGAGAATGGAATGGTTGCTGATCAAGAGCCTCCTGTCCACAATCTGCACAGGTTAGCTTACCACGGTATCGCAACTTCATATGCCCAAATTCCTGGCATTAAAAACAGCGCCGAGGGTTTGAGGACATACGGCCGGACCCTGAGCACGTGGAAACCATCTCGGACCTCCTTTGGTAGGGAAGAGAGTGGCAAATGTTAGAATATAACTATCGGTTTTCTTCACTACATCGTTCCTTTTGGAGGTGATTCTATATACTTCGGTGAATGTTGAGGGGAAAGCTCCTCACAGATGTCCTCAATGCTTAAGCAGTCAGGTCAAAGCAAGTGACCACTCCCTTGCAAATATTGAGGAACCTGTGCGGTTCAACCTTCACCTTTAAATGATTCTAGGGGGTCAACGGTTATATCAGTTATTGCCATTATTTTGCTGTCTGAAGGTCATTGTGTCTGGATCATTATTGTTCCATCGCGCAGTTTTCTAATTGAAACCCCAGACTCGGCTGTGTCACTTATCACTATTTCGGGACAAATGGGCTGACACGCCTGAGTTCTCATTTTCATCTATTCGAGACATTACCAGGAAGTGGTTGCTGGGCACACTTCCTGGATTTTTTCAATTAAAGGCTGGACGGCCTTACCCGTTTCACCTGTTATCAATATTACGACCTTGCGAGGAGCCGGGCAGTGAGTTGCCAGCGGGTGTTCTATGTTCGCTGTTAGCGGACAGTAAGGTGTCAGCTGCGACATTGGAGGTGGCCATACCTTTTTGAGAGGACAACCTGCACAATACTCGGATCGTAGACCCATTGTGATCCAAGTTGGTTCTACCACATAAGGAAGGCCCTGTTAACTGTCCCGGCGAGATGCACCACACGACTCTAGAAATGACAACCTTCGCATAGCGCAGCGCCAGGAGAGGTTATCGTAGCAAATGTGTGTAGGAAAGTGCCAATTTTACGTCCGGGCCCCATGAACGCAACCGATGTTTTCTCAAATTAGGGTACCCGGTTATTGTCATTCCTAAGGCACTTCTACAAAGATATTACAATCGGCGCACTTTCATTCAGGAGCTCAAATGCAACGGTATCCAGTAATCGTCCGAGAAGAGCCGGGTTAGTAGCCAAGGTCGTCAACGAAGAAGCAAAGGCTTCCGTGCAGGATGAACGGCAGGGGGAAGGGAAGAAATAGGTAAAGAAAGTAATAGAGGGAGAATAAGGAAGGGGAAGGAGTAGAGAGATAGAAGGGAGAGATAAAAAGAAGGAAGATAAAAAGGAGTTTAAAGGAAAAATATAAGTAAGGTTTGTCCTACATGAGGTACGTCCTGCAGAGAAGCCTCCCCTTTTAGTCGCCTTTTACGACAAGCAGGGGTTACTGCGGGACTATTTTAAACTTCGTCCCGCAGGGGGAGGGGGGACTGCCAAAATATGCAGTTTATGGATAAAGGCGTCACGAGCAGCCATCTCGAGATGAACGAGATGATACAGCGTAGATGTTGGGCCTAATCGGGACCCTGGTACCAAATAAGGCCTAGCGTTAAAGATTTTTTAAAGGAAGAAATTTTTAAAAAATTACATGATTTATAAATATTTTATTGAATAAAATCACAATATTATACTTGAGCTAAAGACTAAAATAAATAAAATTATTTTTTTATGTTGTGAAAAATGCTGATTTCATTTAAAGAAGTATTCACTCTAAGGACGGATAAAGTTTAGAAGTTTATCATTGACCCCACCCCACACACTCTTTATGGACATATTTCAGACCCTTGTTACATACTTTCATGTCTCTAAATTATATCTTCAGAGTAAATGTGACAATACCAGCTTAATTCTTGCGGGCTTTTTGGATAATTGCTACTCTTCGGTTGATTAGAGCTGTTACTTACATACTTACAAATTCCTATCTTGTGCTGGGTTCTCTTTTGAGTCTTCGAAACTCTGCAATCAAATAGTGTGACTTGTGTTAAAACATAAGCTTTGTAATTAAAGCCTTCTTGTATTTTTTGTATTTTTATTAAATCAGCCCCCCTCCAGGAATGGGTCTGGAATAGCCCCTGCTTGTCGTAAGAAGCGACTAAAAGGAGAGGTTTCTGAGCAGGACGTACCTCGTGCAGGACAAAATCTATCCTATCTTTCCTTTCACTCCTTTTTTCTTCCTTCTCCCTTTTATTTCTCTTTCCTTACTCTTTATTCCTTTACCTGCCTTTCAGTCCTGCACGGAAGCTTTTACGCCTCTCCGGTGACGACCATGGCAGCTAACACGGCTCTCCTCGGATGAATATTGGATACTGCTGCTTTTAAGCTCCTTCGTGAAAGTGCGCCGGTTGTAATATCTTAGTAGAAGGGCCTCGGGATGACAATAACCAGGTACCCTAATTTGACAAAACCGGTTGCGTTCATGAGGGCCCGGACGTAAAATTGGCACTTTCCTGCACCCACTTACTGCGACGACCTCTCCCTTTGCGATGCCCCATGCGAATGTTGTCACGTCTAGCGACGTATGGGGCCTCTCGATGAAACAATTAACAGCGTCTTATGTGGTAGTAAACATTTTTTCTTTAATAAATAATTGTCTATCTAAAATTATACCATGCCTAACAGACGTCTGCTAAATTATAAATTTAAAATACAAATCTATAATTCAAATAATAGTTCAATAATTTGATGCGTTAATATAAAAAAAAAATTAGTCCAGTCTCGGACTATTATTGAAATTATTGAAATAATAATAAAAATATTACAATTTCTTGAGATATCTAATTAATAGATTTCCTTTATGAGGTAAATAGTTTTTTTTAAAGGAATAATAGAACATAAAATACATTGCAGTCGTGTCGAAGGAATTACTCTGGCCAAACGATTCTTTCCAGAGTCATTGTTAAAAAAATGTTAGCTTAAGAAGATAAAAATGTATAAATTATTACTTTAGAAGAAAATAACATGAAATCTTGAAAAGGAAAAGGCTCATAAAAATATAGCGTCTTCGTAGTGAGGGCGAAGCTGTTTTAGAGATTAAAACTTAAAAAAAAAGTTGATATCACCTCAAAAGATGTTTTGAGAGGTCATAGCTGAAACTGTTGAGTTTGTCCAAAAACTCACATAAAGGCCAAGCAGCATCGTCACTGCAGAGGTCTACAATAGTCTAAAGTTGTCGTCACGTTTCTGGTAATCATTTTGATGAACACTTGATAGATTATTTTTAAGAAATAACTTAAAATTTGAATTTTTGTTGCACTCAAAATAATGTGTGTCATCTTCTCTTTAAATCCAGACGCATTCCCGCTTCTTTCTTCCAACTCCGCCTCTCAGCATTTTTTCGCCGAGGCCTCAAAAATCTCGCATATTTAAGTTATAACTTTGAAATATATGTCTATAAATATATGAAATTAAAGTGTAGACACAGGGACTATCTGGGGGGGAAAGAAATAATAACCAATGAGCTTGATAAAATTAGAAGCTTTAACTAAATGGATGCATAATCAGATATCTGACATTTTGACATATGATAATTGTTTGCAAAAAACTCAATTTCTTCTTTTTTTTCCCTCGCGGGCCTTTTAAAATTAAATTGTACGAGATTGGATAACGTATCTGTTTCGTAACATCCCCCACCTTCCCCCTCGGCTACAATCCTTTTCTTTTTCCTCGTGTTGTGCGACCAAAATGATTCTCGTAGAAGACGTTTGAAAAATGAAATTACACCTGATCAATATTGTTTTATTATTTTTATTATTGTGGTTTAGAGGCCCATCGACACACCCCGAGGTCTTTAGGGCCTTAAAATATTTTTAAAAACATAAGAAATCCCCATAGGGAAAAAAGAAAATAAAAATCATTCCCAAAAGAACATCCTTTTTAGGAGTGTTTTAAAATTTGGGTCAAAGTCCCATTTGAGTGAAAAAAAACCTCCCAAAAAAAAAAAACAAAAAAGGTGTATCATCTAATAAAAACAAAACAAACATATTAAAAAAATTTTTATTATTTTTAAAAAAACAAAAAAAAAATATGTTAAAAAAAATTTTTTTATTAAAGTTTGTTAAAATAGTTTAAAAACGAAAAGGGACAAAAAATTTAAAAGTATACTGAAATGTTAAAAAGGTTTCCAATAGAGATAAAATCCAAAAGACCACTTTATAAAAGTGACCCCAAATGGCAAAAAAGTTCCCCCTGGGTAAAAAAATGGGTAAACAAATAACTCCTTAAACCGCTGTCCCCGTAAAAAAAAAAAAACGAAAAGGTCCCCCCTTTTAAAATCAAGGGCCAGGCGAAATAGGGGCCCCTTTATCTGCGACACTCCCCCAAAAAATGTTCCCTGAGGAAGAAACCAACCCTTGGGCCCCAAAAAATCCGGGGAAAAAGGCGCAGCCGGGAAATGACCCCCCCAACCAAAGGGGCCCCCGGCCCCCGCCCGTGGGGGGGCGGGGGGAAAGCCGGCCGGGGGTTCCCAACGGGCCGCTCCCTTGTCTAAAAAAACAAAAACCCCGCCGGGGGCAAAATCCGGGGTTGCCTTTTTTGGGGTTTGGGGGGGCTTTAAAGAATCCCAATTTTTTTAAATTTTGTTCCCCTGTATCATCTGCCCCCGAGGGGATTCCAGGAAAAAAAAGTTTTTGGACAATGCCAAAAAGAAACACTAAAGGGGAAACCGTGGGAGACGAGAAACCGAAAGGTGACTATTTCGATTATAAAACACAAAGATTTAAAAATTTGGGAATTACAATTCAGCCGTTAAAAAAAAACTTGGGTTTTTTTAGGTAAACCCAAAATTTAAAAAATTTGGGTCCTTCCACAACAAAAGCACATCCGACGGAGGCTCCAATTTAGAGCCAAACAGTGGGAGATTTTGCTCAAAACCGTTTTAAAAGCGGTGGAGAGGAGCTTTATTAAAGGGGCCTCTCTTAAAACAAAGTTTTGGGGTGGTCGCTTTAGGGAACTTGGCCCAAAATCAAAATGGGAAATTTTGGAGGGGGTTTTTTTCCCGGGGGAAAACTCGACCTGGGGTATGGGGTAGCCTTTGGCAAACACTATCCCACACGTGTCGAAAACCGTTGCATCCGGATCCAAACCCGGCCCTTTTAAACGCCATTTTTGGGTTTCATTTCAAAAACACGGGGTTTGGGGGATGAAAAAACCCGGGCCCGGGAGGCAACCCTGCTTTTGGATGCCGGGGCAGTTTGGACCCCGTAAGATGCCAGGGAGGTTAAAAAACCGCGGTAAAGGAAAAGAGGGGGCTCCCGGGCTTCCCCCACAGATTTTTGACGACTGGGAAGGTACCGAAAAAGCACCAGTAGCCCCGTCGAATGCCAGATTTTGGGGGACCCCTATCGGGGCAAACCCTTTAAAAGCCGAGGGCTTTGCGGGGGAAATAAACAAAACTGCCGTAAACAAGTTTTTTATCTTTACCAAACTCTTTTTGAGGCGCATCAAGGTTTTTCCCTATCCGCACCCCAGGACCCACCCCTAAACCCCCTTTGAGCAGGTTTAGTGCTTTTTAGACCCCCGCTTTTCCCAAATCTTTGATGTGGGGGATCCAAGTTAATTTAAAAATCAAATAAAAGTCCCAGAAAACCCTTTTCGGTTTTTTGAGACTGGAAAAAACCCGGGGTGGGTTTATTAAAATATTGGGGGCTGGCTGGGATTCCACGTAATCTATGGAAGTGGGAACCCCACCGGGGTTTTTTGGCCCCGGGAGGGGAAGCGAAAGCCCTTTTTCGCCGATTTCCCACGACCAAGGTTTTTTAAACTCAGGGGTTTTATCTGTCGTTCAGCCCCGTGGAGATTGACGAACTGCAATAAAATTTCGTAGTCATCCACAAAAAAAGGCCCTAAAAGAACATAGGGTTTTTTTGTCCCCACGAGGTACGTCATGCACAGAAACCTCCCCTTTTTAGTCGCTTCTTACGACAAGCAGGGTTACTGCGTGACTATTCTAAACCCCGTCCCGAGGGGGGAATTATATTGTTTTAAAATGTTGACGGAATATTTGGACAAAAATCCTGTAAACAATATTTCTTGTTCTAATAAAAGTATCGCTATTATTATCTGGTGTTTCCTTCGACGCAATGCAATGCCCGTTAAAAACAGTTTAAAAAATACATATAACGTGAATTAATTATTATTATTATTATTATTATTAGCACCGCGTCTTACTACCCATTCGGGTTATACGCACTTACGCTAATGTGTGATGGTAGGGTGATTGTGAAAATAAAATGAAGGACCTACAGTTTAACGTGGAATCCAAAACCACGGTGGAGGCCTGGCATTCCCACTTTCACCAGATGTCTTGTCAGAGGTGAAGGAAAGGGTTTTGGAAAATCAGATAAATCTGGCCGGGACCGAGGATTGAACCCCGCCGCCAGCACAGAGTCTGACACCTTCCCCCTAGACCACCAGGTAAACGTGAATTAATTAAAATAGTGTAGTATGACATCGAGCCGCATAGGGGCTAGTTGCGTCAAAATAAATAAACACGTGAGAAAAAATTTAAAAGCTAAATACAATATAAATCGGACAGAATTAAAATTCTTACTATTTATTTTGTCACGTTGACATGTTATAGGGATGTTTTTTTACTTTTCCGCTTTTTATCCATATTTACGTGCGCTTTTGGATTTTACGTTTCTCCCTCTAGCTTTTAAATTTTCACCGGAAATTAATGTTTTCGGGCTTGAGGAAATCATTTCCAACGTTTCGGTTCTAGTTACAACAGCCATCGTCCTGAGCGATGAAAAAATTGTTGTGGACAGGATGTGAGGTAAATTTATAGACTGGAAATTTCCCTTTAAAACCAATCAGAGAAAATTTATCTCTTGTTATTGTTGATATTAATCATCAACTGAGCCCATCATTAATAAATACGAGTTGTATAGCTCTGGCTAATTGATTTAAATTGACAATTTTGTAAAATTTAAGTTGGGAAATTTGGGGGCCTAGGGAAAAGTTTGTGTATGTCGCAACATTGACTAGTGAGTTTTAAAATTAGAACCATATTATTATTATTATTATTATTATTACTGCGGTTTAGAAGCACGTTGAAAATGTTTGTCGAACTTTTTTTAAATAAATATAAAAATTTCCCAAAGGGAAAACAACGATAATAGACATGCTAAAAAACGCAGGTGTATACATTAAATTTAAATGTAAAATACAGGGATTTAAAAACATAATAGAATATTAAACAGAAAGGTGGCCTTACACTGAGATAACCAGAGGCGATTTACCGCATGCGGCGTTTATCGTACCCTGCTGGTTTTTCACTTTATTAAAGTGGCAGGGGAGCACCGCGCATGAGGCTTGCGTCATCACAAATGGGTTCAGTTGTGTAGTCGACCGAGGCGCAATGAGTTGGGACAAAGATACAAAAAAAATTACGTAGAAATTACTTAACTTGAAAATCGTATTTTGTAAGATTTGCCGGGCGAACTACAAGAAACCGAAAAAGGCCAAGAAATGAGAAGAACTGGGTTTTTTTATTTGATTTTTCGGCAAAATAAATCAAAGATAAATTGACAAATTTAGAACAACCTTGCACAGATACAGAAAGAATAAGTCGGATACTATGTGAGGAATGAGTGGGTTTCACTATATTTTCCATTGACTTTCTTCTAGAGGTTTACGTACCAAATAAGAGGATTTCAACTAATGAGGATTAATTCTGAAGTGTTTTTTTTTTTACATTGTTTACTATACAAAAACCCCTTGTCTAATTACCAAGCTTCTCTATTGCATAAAAAAACAATTCTGAGTAAGGTACTTGTTATTCAGAAGTACAAATAATATTTTTATTACAAATTTAGATAATTACAAGTTTGCATATTTTATAAATAGTACGAATACTTAAATACAATGAAGTCCAATCTTCAAAACAATAGGTGAGTCGATGAATCAAGCGTATTCGTATTTGCTATGTTTATGTCTTCTATCGATGTACTTTTATTATTATTATTATTATTATTTTTTTGAGGCCCTCGACACTCGAGGTCATTAGGCTTTGAAAAAATATTTAAAAAAATAATTAAAACCCCCCTAGGGGGAAAAAGATAAAAATTCCCATCTGAACACTCAATAGGAGTGCCCAAATGGTCTTGGTAAAAATTAAGTGATACACCCCTAAAAAAAAAACCCCAAAAAAGTATCACTCCCAAAAAAAAAGACAAAACAAAATATTTAAAAAAAACACGTTAAAAAGACAAAACGTTTTGTCTTTTTAACGTTTATCATTTTTCAACATGTTAAATTTTAAAAAACCGTTAAAAAAATTCAATATGGATAAATCCAAAAAAACCTTTATAAAAGTGACTCAAATAGCATTAAAAAGATCCCCTGGCTAAAAAAACGGAGTAAAAAAAATAACTTCTCGCGCTATCGCGTAATAAAAAATTAGGTCACCTTTTAAAAACAAGAGCCAGGCGAATGGGGGATATTTACGACACTCCAACCAAAAAGTGATACACACTCAGAGTTGCAGAGGGTTTGGCAGTACGTGCCAGCGGCGACAATATTATGGGCCATGCCTAATTGGGGAAACCTACACAGTACTCGGAACGTAGACCAAGGGGTGATCCAAGTTGGTACTACCACATATGGCCCTGTTAACTGTCCCGACGAGAGGCCCTATACGACGCTAGATTGACAACCTTCGCATAGGCACATCCCCGAGACAGAGGTCGTCGCAGCAAGTGGGTGTAGGAAAGTGCCAATTTTAGTCCGGGCCCTCATGAACTCAACCGATCTTTTTCCCAAAGTAGGGTCCCCGGTTATTGTCATCCCAAAGGCCCTTCTACTAAGGTATTGCGACCGGCGCACTTTCTTTTAGGAGCTCAAGGCAGTGGTACCCAAAATAATAAACAGGAAGAGCCGGGTTGGCCAAGGTCGTCAACGGAAAGGCCAAAGGCCTCTTGCAGGATGACGGTGGGGGAAAGGAGAAAAGGGAAGGGTAGATAAAGCGAAGGGGGAAGAGTGAAAAAAAGGGGGGAAATGAAAGAAGAAGAAAATTATGTGAAAGGAAGATATAGGATAGGTTGTCCCACGAGGTACGTCCTGCACAGAAGCCTCCCCTTTTAGTCGCTTCTTACGACAAGCAGGGGTTACTGCGGGACTATTTTAAACCCGTCCCGCAGGGGGGAAGAATATATGCCTAAAAAAATTTAACATTTTGAGGGTTTATCTTTTTTAACATCGTATTTAAAAGAAAGGTCTCCTATCGGTTATCAGATTACCTACATAAATACTGAAGGGAGATACACGATTTGGGGGCTCCAGCGACATGGAAAGATCCACCCTCTAAATAGATAACACATTGTATCCACAACCAGCCACGCCATTTTTCCAAAATCACCCAAGCCTACCGCCCAATAATAATACGACGTCCAACTTTGAGTAGACCACGCCAACCCCGAAAAAGTTAAAACTCAAAAATAAAATACCCTCTTCAGCGCGATCAACATTGATTTTAGCCCACGCCAATTTTCCCAAAAGAAATTTTGAAATCAAGAAAATCAATAAACCTTTCAGCTACGATATGAATATTTATTGAAAAATGAAGTCCGGGGCGATACATTGTACTTTTTTTTCCTAATGCAAAACTTCAAAGAAATTCCACCAGGGCAGAGGGCCTTTTCAAAACAAAGTTTTTTTTCAGTAAAATAAAAAACGATAACAAACTTAACAAAGCCACGCGCAACACCCATTTTTATTTCCCCCCATCTACCTCTAACAACATTAAAGTGAAAACTGAAACCTCAATATGTCGAACGCAAGTTCTAAAACAAATATGGACTTTTTTAAAAATACACTCTAAATCCTCACAAGTCTTAATGTTCAAGATTTTTTTATAATAATATTTCTTGAATTTTTATGGTTTACGACAGGGAAAAAAAAGGAAACCCGGAAAAGTCAGGGAATTTTTGATGAAGAGGAAAATCGGGATTTAATTAAAACCAAGGAAAAGTCAGGAAAATTAAAAAATCTAAAAAAAAAAATAATTTCAACCTAAAAAAAAAAAAGTAAATGCTGCTAAATAAAAAAAACAAAAAAATTTTTAAATCAATGTAAAAAATTTTTTCTAGTATTTGCAGAAATTTTTAATTTGTGATAAAAATCTAAATTTAAAAAAATACCACGATATTATAAATTTTAGGGGGCTACGAAACCTATTAGAGAATTTTCCCGACTTTTTCGTTTTCCCGACAACATTTGAATTTCTCCTGATTACTCTTATCCAATTTTTTTGCTTTTCTGCATTTGCCCCCGCCTTGCCATTCTTTGAAACTAAACATTTAATTTTAAATCCCTTTTTTCCCTATCGCGTGGGGAATTTCAAAAAATCGGTTTTTTTTTCCCCCCCCTTTACATCATAAATGGAACCGCTGCAAAATGTCAGCTTTCTGGCCCAAGGGTTTGGGGGGGGTTTTTTTGATGAGTTAGTGGTCGGGGACTTTTCTTTTTATATATATTTTTTTAAATATATATATATATATATAAATATATTATTTTATATATGTAGCCCCCCGATTTGTTTTTCTACCTAAATGGAAAATGTAAAAATAAACTTTTTTAAAACACACGAAAATATTTCTTTAAAGGTTTTCGCCCCTTTTTGAAAACCCTTTATTTTTTTTGTAGGTTTACTTATTTGGGGTTTTCAACCAAAAACTCATTGAACTCATTGAAATAAAAAAAAAATTTAAAAAAAAAATATTTTTCGCCGCCCACTATTCTTTTATAATGCCAATATTTCTTCCGTTTTCAGTTTTCAATTATTTTATAAAGGGAAAAGCGTCTATGCTTACATTGTTCGTGTGTCGAATATCCCCCCTTTTATAAAAAAAACAGATGTGTTGCCGGGCTTTGCTTTTTTGGAATTGATTAATTAAAAATAGAAAATATACATATTTTTTAAGATTAATTTAAAAATTTCGTTACGTTTAGACCATAACTTGATCTCAGATCTAAAAAAATGCAAGTCCCAATAAAAATTTTTTCCCCCCTTTTTTTTCCCCTTATTAAATTAAATTTCCAAAATCCCCAAAACCGTATTTATTTGTTTTACGTCAATAACCGAAAAAACAAATTTTGTTTAGTAACTTCAAAATGACGGACTTTCATAATTATCATACATTTATTCATCCCCAAATTGACCCCTTTGGGGTGGAATTTTCTAAGTCCTTTCTTAGGGGTGCCTACATAACAAAATGAATATACAGTCCGAATTTAATGCTTGTAGCCTTGATAGTTTGCGCTCTGCGATGATGAATCAGTCAGTAAATAAAGACATATTTTATAAGTATAGATTGATATCAACACAAATCTTCAGTAGATAGATTAAACATTTTTACAAGTAGGTACGCTACACAAACCACTTGTTATGGGGGTCATGGACAGTATGACAACTCGCACAAATGTCGTGCATGAAACGATCGTTGTATGATGATGTGGGTTCATTCAAAACCAGTAACGTTGTTGGGGGGGGAAAGGGGGAGCCTAATGTGTACATAGGGGCAATGTGATGTGAGGAGAGGGGGGCCAGAGAATGGGTACATCACAATGTTATGTAACACAAATTTTTGTTTTCTAATGTTGAAAATGAATAGGCTTGTTTTCAAAAGTTAGTAAAAATAAATTATAATAACTTCTGTTTTATGAGTTGTATTATAGCCGAGTCACTCTTTTAGTGTAATAAAAGCTTCCTGTGACAAAATTTGCATTTTACTCTTGGTGTGAAAATTTATTTTAAACACATGTTGGAGGAGTCCGGGGTCAGGCTAATTATTACCCCCGGTTTTATATGGGGGAGGGGGGGGGGGGTTAAATAAATAAAGTGTTACGTGGTTTATGGAAGACCCTTAATCAGTAGTTGTGCTTTGAAAAAACCATATTCCAACAGTACTGGGAAACTTTTTTTTTTAAATTCTAATTAGATATTTTGAGTCCTTGAATCGTGAGGCTTAAAGGGGCCCATCTCTAATAAATAATAATAGTATATATTAATTACTCCTACTTATACCTGTGTGTTCTTAAATGCTCTTTTAAGTGAACCAACAAAAGTTATATATTAGAGCGTTTTAAAACCCTTTAAATGAAAACGGCAAATTTTTTCGAGGCACGCGCCGTTAAGTTAACAAAATGTAACTCCAATTAATTATATATCTAAATACAGCACATATTCTTTGGAGGGAAATGAGGAGGTGGCTGGGTGACACGTTCATAGAATCTGTCAAAATAAATTATTATTATTATTATTTTCCGCGTCTTACTACCATTCGGGTTATACGCAATCAAAATAAAATAAATTAGTTCCAAGATCAAGTCTCGTGGATAGCACTTGCTTGAGTAAGTAATACAGCACGAACAAAATGTCATAACGTGATGGGGTTTTTTTTTTTGTATATATTCTACTTTTAGAATACATCGAAATCGAGAGAAAACAATTTTTTACTATATTTTAAAAAAACAAAAAACTAAAACTTTTTTTCTCTAAATACTCGCACAGAAAAATAGTCTTATAACTGATCTGAGTTTCAAATTATTAATAATAATGTAACGTTTGTTTCTGGGTGAATCTGTTTAGTGGAAAATTTGTTGTAATTTTTGGAAAATTTTTTTAACAAATGTTTTTAAACTTTTTGAGAGAGTATGTACGTTGTTTCTTCCTCTTTATTAATTTACTAGTTATTACTCCTCTCTACGCGGGTTTGATTATAATTTTAAAACAGCCTAACAAAACCTAACTTAAAGTGATAAGCGCACGGAAGGGTTGGCTTTTGTTTTTAAAATAGAAATCGTTATGCCAGTTTCTTAGCATCGCGTCCTACTATCTGTTCACTGTTTAGGTTATACTATACGCATCCCAGTATTACGCAAGAGTGGATAAAGTTATAATGAAATAAATTGGGTCTAACTTAAATGGAAAATCCGGTCTGTTAGGTTATGTCCCGAAATCTATACTAGAAGTGTGCAAAGTTTAAGTTTTCTAAATCATAAGGGGGTTGGGGTGTGGAAGAAACACCAAAACGATAGGAATATGAATGTAGTACATATAATAATGCACGTGTCATAAGCCGGTCTGTTACCCACCACGTTATATTTTTTAAGGTGGCGTTATTATGTATGATAATTTTAAAACAAAGGGTGTGAATATTGCTTTGAATATTCCTTTAGAATTGTTATAAAAAACTATAAGATATGATGATATACGATCATAAAGACAAATAGGATCCAGTTACTTACCCAACTTAGTGACGTTCATTTCTTAAAATAATTTAATTAAATTTTGTAAATAACAGTAGTAGATGTATAACACTTCCGAAAATATTGTAAAAATTTCTAAATTCGCACATTTATATTAAAAAAAAATTTACTATGTATAATTAGGACGGCCGGCGGGACACATGCACTCGTTCCTCACACAGTACACACACACATTTATCCCGCACTTTACCACGAGACCTTACTCCCCTGGAAAATTTGATCAAGGGTCGATGTCTGTAGCTCCGTCAACCCTCGCCCCCGCCCCCTGATTGGTAATAGCAGACGTGGCCCTGTGACGTCACATAAACCCCTGCGAAAGTGTACGACCACTCAAATGGACCCCTAATTTTGAAACTTGCGAAAATACTGCAAATCGCAGGCTGTACTGAAAGAGCTAATTTTGAAAGGTTTCTTACTGTCGTGCGAGTGTGTAGGTTGTTTGCTGCGTGAGTTTTCAATCGACAACACTGTAAAACCATGACGTGCCAAAGGGTTGTGGCGATGAGATGCCACAACACGCCATTACACAAGATACATAACTGAAAGTAAACACTATTATTATATTGAATTTCATCATATAAAAACGATTTGCTTAGTTTTATTAGGAAACCATCTTTCAGTTAGTATATATCTAAACTTGTTGTCCAAAATTATATGATGAGAAGTAAAACCGTTGTCTCAAGCAAAATCCACTTTAGTACACTTGGTAACGATCTTGACCCAAACTCAGGTTTTCACGAGTTCAATCCACCCCAAGGAATAATATTTTAAACTGTATGTCTGAATTTAAATCACGGTTTAGTAATTAGAATTCGGTAATATTTTATTTTATTTTCGCAACTATTTTTAAAACATAAATTTGCCATAAAAATTGCTACCATGCGAATAATAATTAGTTTTTCTTAGCCTTATTTTAAAATGTGTACAATTTTATTTTCATTAAACCCATTAATTTAATTTTTAAATAATCACTACATACAAAAATTTTAAAATTAATGTAGGCCTTGCGTTTATTATTATTATTATTATTGATGGGTTTAAAGGTTCATCGACACATTAAGGTATTGGGGCCCTTGAAAGATATTTAAAAACATAAAATAAAATCCCAAAAGGGAGAGAATAACAATTCACCTGCAGAATTTACAGGTAAATACACCATATTCAAAATAATAAAAAGTTATAAATATAAAACCCGTTAAAAAAAGCGATAAATACCCATCTGAGACACTCCATAGAAGTGCTCAAATTGGGCTTTAATATAAATAAAGGGGATCCCACGCTATAAAAAAACCACGGGTTGTATCTCGCCAATAAAAAGACAAAACAAACATATTAAATATAACACGTTAAAATGGACATGTTAAAATAATAATACGTTAAAAAGACAAAACAAACATGTTAAATTTGTACAAAAACGGTTTAGAAACGCCAGAACAAAAATATTAAAGAATGTTAAAATGATCTCAATATGAGATAAAGTCCAAATGAGCCACTTTATAACAGTGACTTAAATGGCATTAAAAGATCCGCCTGGGTATAAAACGGAGTAAACAAATAACTCCATCCGCACTATCCGCGTAATAAAAAACGTAAGTCACCTTTAAAATCAAGAGCCAGACGGATAGGGGCATATTTACGACACTCCACCAAAATGGGATACACACTCAGAGGAGCATCGCAAAACTCACACACTGGGGGTGGATGCCTCTAAATAAAAACCATGGTCATTGATGTGGGTCGAGACCCACTGCTCGTGCCTAGCGTTTTTAATTTACTACCTTTTTAAATTATTTTAAGGACTATTATATTAGTCTACGTAGCTCAAATACCTCGTATTCTTCTATAAAATAATTTAAAACATATTTATAGGCTTACTTATACGATCATTTAAAATTGAAGTTTAAAGTTGATAAATAAAAATAAAAATATGGAGATGCCAGGACTTGAACACGCGAAATTAGATCAGAGAGGGTCACGTTATCGACAACCAAATTGACGGTTAAGGAAATTTGAAAAAATTAGAATATATAATTATTTTTTCACCCAAACAAATATTTTATATAAAGGATTGCATAAAGTGTACCAAGCAATCATATTATTTTCTTCTGTAAACCTTTTTTGTACAGTGGTAGTTTATTTCAATAAAATCACTCTCGGAAAGCTTGCAACTGAACAGGGGGATGGCATCCATTTTGTTTTTTACTGCCTATTCAACAGAAGAGGCCTGTCTCGCACGGTGGTGAGGCTGGCGAGTATAATCCGCTCGCTATTCGATCGTGTGACGTCAGTTTTCGCACCGCAGCAGTTTCAAAATTAGGGATTTGTGAGATTGTGTGCGAGATGAGAGAAATACGCTAGCGAATCGTTACTCGCACGTTTCAAAGTAAGAGGCCCTGTCCTAAAAGTCGAACCAGCGGGTAGTCGATGTAATTGCACATGAACACGATCGTATTACTCCTATTGTAAGAAGGGAAAATGATGAGTAGAAGTCACCTGTAGAGTGTGTAGGGCAGCCGAGGAGCTTGAAATATATGAAGAGGGTGTAAAGGCGGCATTGCACTTACCAAGTGCTGGGCCGAAACAGTGCATTCGGCTGAGTGCTCGGGTAATGTGGTCAGAACAGTCAGTACTCGGCCTAGTAGCGGGTGAGTGATTCGGGGAGACAATGGATATAAAGGTGTCCCATACTCTAAAGGTCACGGTGCCGGGCGTAGGCACCTGCCCGACGTACGGCGGCGGGGACGCGCTCTGGGCCCGGCACCTTCATATAAGAGAGCACTAGACTGTTTTTTTGCCACCTTCGGTACTGACAAGTCCCCAAATCCGGTGGGGGCGCCTCCCGGGGCCCCCTGGGAATGTGTCCGGACGGTGGAACCGGGGCTAGAAAACCCCAGACAGGTCATCTGTATGTGGGACGGGGCTTTACAGCACTAAGCGGTTGGAGTGCTCCCCTGTTGCGGGGATACTGGCAAGGACATCCAAAGGCCCCCGTGGGCAATCCGGGAGACTAGCCCGAAGAGAAGGTGCGGAAGGAAAAATTTGGGGGCAGTGAGCATAAAGATGGGGGAAGAAAGCAAAGGAGGGGCGCTGTCCGGGGGTGAGTTTCTGCCCCCCTCGTGTTTGGGGCGATCATAGGAGGGGCCAATCCTACCCCACCGGCCCCCAGTGAGGGGGGGAGGAGGTAGATTTTCCCCAAGAAACCCTTTGGGCAGGTCGGCATGGGAGGGGGGCCTGGATTTTCTGGGTCCCGAGAAAAACCGGGAAACAGCAATGGACTCCGGCCCATGTCCGACGAAAATTTCCGTCCGATGGAAAACGTGGTTGCATGCGGGGCTAAAAAAAGCCAATGCTGTGTAGCTGAAAAGTCCCCTTCGAGGGGTCTTTGGGGTTTGGGCATAAATATACTGTCCATACTTCGTGATAAGTACCCCCCTTAATTTCCACTCACCTCGGCGCTTTCATCGCTATTCACTCTCATTTTTTTATCAGTCGAGTCGTGAAATTCTGGCGCTCTTTGATTTGATTTTTCTAAAAAAAAAATTGCTAAATTGAATGCGAAAAGACATTAAATTCATTGAAATAGAAAACAAAAAAATGTTTTGGGGACTTCAAATTTGCTGCCACCAGAATAAACGTTTTTTGTGATGTGCTTATCTCAAATTGGTAGAAGCTACGGTTTTTCCTATCATTGGTGTACCAGATGTAAAAAAATAAAAAAAAACTTTAGATCGACATACAACCAAGAAAGAAAAGAGTCAAGATTCTAAAAAAATTTGTTGCGGGTTTATCTCCCCTTTTGAATCTCTTAAAAGGCTCAAGGAACTGGAATTTTTAGTATTTTTGGGAAAAAAGAGTTCAATATTTTTAATTTCATTTCAAGTTTAATGAACAATTTTTTTTTTTTTCCCTGCAGCGCCCAAGTTACTAAAATAAGGCTATATATTTTTTTTGGCTTTGCTTTCTTGATGTAGGGTTTTTGGCCCATAATTTCCATTTATCTTGGCAATTGGATATTATAGGGGGCGGATTTATGGCACTAAAAATTTAAAAATAGGCACTAAAAATTTCAAAAATACCACATAAATAGGAATTATAAAGTAAAAAAGGTGAAATAGGCATTAAAAGAAAAAATGGGCATCAAAACACTAAATTTTTTTTATTATTCTTCTTAAATTATTTTTGTTTTTTTATTATGGTGTTTAAGGCCCATCGACACTTTGAGGTCATTGGGGGCCCTTAACAAAATATACATACATAGTAAAATCTCCATGGGAGGAGCAAACTATTCCTTGTTTTCCATGGAATGGTGTTAAAGTATAAAAAAAGTTAAAAAAAAAGGCTAATATGAAAAAAATCAGATGAGCCTTTATAAAAAGTAACTCAAATGGCACTAAAAAAATTTGCCTGGGTATAAAAGGAGTAAACAAATAACTCCTTTAGGGTGTATGTGTAAAAAAGAATGAAACCCTTTTTAAAACAAAAACCAGACGGATAAGGGGTAGTTTGGCACTCCACCAAAATCTGATGCACACTAAAGGGGGGTATCACAAAACTCCACACTGGGGTGGATCCCCTTAGAAAAAATATGGGTCAATGAAGCAACCCGACGCGGAGTCTCGTCACGATGACCTCCTCTCTTCTATACTTTCGTATAGAAGAGGGCCACCGCGACACACCATCCCTGATGGACCGCAGCTTGTCTGAGCAGGGTCGAGACCCACTGCTCGTGCCAGGTGCGTAAGATTTCCACAACGAACATAACCCTTTAGATCTAAAAAACATTACACCAGACACGGCTCCGGAGGCAGGCGTGGCTTGCCTCCTTGGCTGCCTGGTCCGCCAGTTCATTTCCTGAAAGACCAGCGTGACCAGGAATCCAGAAAGAAGGCGAGTCGGGTGCTTGATGAATCAATTTTTAAAATTTGCTCATGTATCATCTACACGAGGGGATTGCAGGCGTAGAGAGTCGACAATGTCAACAGAACACTCATGGAATCCGTGCAGATAAGAACAAAAACGGTGACTATTTCGGAAACAAAAAAAGATTTAAAAATGGCATACAATTCAGCGTAAAAACACTGTTTCTTAGTAAACCAATTTAAAATTGAATCCCTTTCCAAAAATAAAAGCAATCCCACGGAGGATCCAGATCTAGACCATCTGTGTAGATGCGCTTGAATCCGTGAAAGCGATTGGAGAGGCGCTCGTTTGAAGGTTGCTCTCATATAAAAAGTTTTGGGGTGGTCGCTTTAGTGAACTTGGCAAGATCAAAATGGCATTTTGAGGAAGGCGTATCTTCCAGGAGAAACCCCGACCTGGTGATGTGGGGATAGCCTTTGGAGGACATCCCACACGTGTCGAAAAAGATAGCATCCGGATCCCAAACCCGGGCCTTGTAATACGCCATTTGGTTTTAATACAATACACGGTTTAGGGGATGAAACACAGGACGATAGCAACATGCTGCGCCATACAATGAAGTTTCGAAAACGTAAGATGCCAGAAGATAGGACCCGGCCGGTAAAATAAGAAAGGGGGCTCACCGGCGTCGGCATAGATGCTGACGACTGGACGGTACGAAAGGCACCAGTAGCCAGTCGAATGCCAGCATGGGGACACTATCTAGCATCCCTTTAAAGCCGAGGTGTCTGCTGAGCCATAAACAAAGCTCCCATAATTAGTTTAGATCTGACCAGGCCCTATACAGCGCATCAAGGTTTCCCTATCTTTCACACTAGGACCGACCGCTAAACACTTTTGAGCAGGTTGAGAGTTTTATACACCTCGCTTTCAGGTCTTTGATGTGGGGGGGGTCCAAATTAATTTATTAATATATTATTATTGTTTAACGGCCCATCGACATATCGAGGTCATTAAGCCTTGAAATATATTAAAAACATAATAAAATCCCCATAGGGGAAAGAGATAAAACATTCACCATCTGAGAACCCCCATAGGAGTGCTCAAATGGGCTCTTGGTATAAATTAAGTTTTTACACCTGCTAAAAAAAACCACAAGTGTATCACTCCAATAAAAAGACAAACAAACATATTAAAATATAACACGTTAAAATACACAACATGTTAAAATGATAATAAAATTAAAAAGACAAAAAATGTTATATTGTATTAAAACTGTTAAAAAAGATCTCAATATGAGATAATATCAAAAAGAGCCACTTTAAAAGTGACTCAAATGGCATTAAAAAGATCCGCCTGGCGTATAAAACGGAGTAAACAAATAATTCCATCCACGCTATCGAGTAATAAAAAACGTAGGGCCCCTTTAAAATCAAGAGCCGACGGATAGGGTCATATTTACGACACTTTCCACCAAAATGTGATACACACTCAGAGGAAACATCGCAAAACTCACACATGGGGGTGGATGCCTCTAAAAAAAACCCATGGGTCATTGATGTGGGTCGAGACCCACTGCTCGTGCCTAGCGTTTTTAAATTTACATACCTTTTTAAATTATTTTTAAGGACTATTATAAATTTGTCTACGTAGGCTCAAATACCTCGTATTCTTCTATAAAATATATTTAAAACATATTATAGGCTTACTTATACATCATTTAAAATTGAAGTTTAAAGTCTGATAAATAAAAATAAAAATATTGGAGATGCCAAAGGGCTTGAACACGCGAAATTAGATCATGAGACGGTCACGTTATCGACAACCAAATTGACGGTTAAGGGAAATTTGAAAAAATTAGAATATATAATTATTTTTTCACCCAAACAAATATTTTTATTAAAGGATTGCATTTAAAATGTACCCAAACAATCATATTATTTTTTCTGTAAACCTTTTTTTTGTACAGTGGTAGGTTTATTTCAATAAAATCACTCTCGGAAGCTGCAAACTGAACAGGGGGAGGCATCCATTTTGTTATTTTTACTGCCTATTCAACAGAAGAGGCCTGTCTCGCATGGTTTTGAGGCTGGCGATTTTTAAATCCGCCGCTATTCGATCGTGTGACGTCATTTTCGCACCGCAGCAGTTTCAAAAATTTGGGGTTTGTGAATTTGTGCGAGATAGAGAAATACGCTAGCGAATCGTTACTCGCACGTTTTAAAAGTAAGAGGCCCTGTCCTAAAAGTCGAACCACGGGTAGTCGATGTAATTGCACATGAACACGATCGTATTACTTCCTATGTAAAAAGGGGAAAATGATGAGTAGAAGTCCCCTGTAGAGTGTTAGGGCAGCGAGGGAGCTTGAAATATATGAAGAGGGTTGTAAAGGCGGCTTTTGCACTTACCAAGTGCTGGGCCGAAACAGGCTTTCGGCGATGGTGCTCGGGTAATGTGGTTTCAGAACAGTCATTTATGGGGCCTAGTAGGGGTGAGTGTTTGGGGAAAGAGACAATGGATATAAAGGTGTCCCATCCTCTAAAGGTCACGGTGCCAGGCGTAAGGCACCTGCCGAGTACGGCGGCAGGGACGCGCTTGGGCCCGCGCACGCTTCATATAAGAGAGCACTAGTGTCTTTGCACCTTACGGTACTGACAAGTCCCCGAAAATCCGGTCGGGGCCCCTCCTGGGGGGCGGCCCTACAATGTGTCCGAGGGGTGGAATCCGGGCATAGCTAAACCCAAAAGGGTCATCTGTATTGGGGGAGTGGGGCTCTTGGACTCCCATAAGCGGTTGGTATGCGTACCCGTGTTGGGGGGGATGCTGGTCAGGACACCTCCAAAAGGCCCCCCGGGGGGAAATCCTGACTAGCTCGAAGAGAAGGTGGGGAAAGGGCGGAAGGCCAAAGTGGGGGCAATGACAAAAAGGAGGGGGGAAAAAAGCAAAACGGGGGGGGCAGCTGTCCGGAGGCCGGGTTTCCCCCCCTCGGAATGGGCGTCACTAGGAGGGCCAACCCTCCCCTTACCGGTCCCAGTGGGGGGAAGGGGGAGGAGGTAGTTTTTCCCAAAGTAACCCATGGGAGGGCCGGGCCCGGATTTTTTGGGTGCCCGAGTAAAAAGGAAGCACTCATGGACTCGGTCCATGCCACAAAAGGTTCCGTCCCCTGGTAACATGGTTGCCTGCAAAGGGTGAAAAAGCCTACATGCTGTGTAGCTGGAAAGTCCCCCTTTGAGGGGCTTTAGGAGATTGGAGCTTGAGTTCATCTGTCCCATACCTTTTTAGATAAGTACCCCCTAAACTTCCCCACACCTCGGCGCTTCACTCCTATTCACTGATCAGTGTGATCAGTCGAGTCAGTGAAGTGTCTGGCGCTCTTTGATTTTTTTTTCTAAAAAAAAAAAAATTGCTAAATTGGAAGTGCGAAAAAGACATAAATTCATTCAGAAATAGAAAACACAAGAATGTTTGTGGATTCAAAAATTTCTGCGCAAAAAGACATAAACGTGGTGATTTCTTTTATCTAAATTGGAGAACTAGAATTTCTATATTTTGGTGTACCAAAAATGTAAAAAATAAAATAAAAAAAAAAAATTTTTAGATCGACATAAAAAACCAAAAAAAGAAAAAAAGTCGAAATTCAAAAAATCTGTTGGGGTTATCTTTTCCCTTTTTGAATCTAACTTTAAAAAGGCTCAAGGAACTGGAATTTTTTAGTTTTTCGAAACAAGTTTAAATATTTTTAATATTTACATTTCAGAGTTAATGAACAATTTTTTTTTTTTGCATGGGGCCCCAGGTTACAAAAAATTTTTGGCTAATATTTCTGAAATTTTTTTTCTCTTGCTTGTCTTGTGTATGGTTTTTGGCCATAAATTTCCCAGTTATCTTGGCAATTGAATATTATAGGGGGGGATTTTAGGCCAAAAAATTTAAAAAAAGGCATAAAAATTTAAAAAATGGCACTGAAAAAAATTATAAAGTAAAAAAGGTATAGATGGGCATTAAAAAAAAAAAAATGGCATCAAAACACTCTTTTTTTTTTTATTATCATTCTTAAATTTTTATTGTTTTTATTTTATTGGTGTTTAGAGGCCCATCGACACATTGAGGTCATTAGGGCCTTAAATAAATCATACATAGAAAATCTCCATGGGAGAGAGTCAAACTATTACCTGTTTCCAGGGAAATTTGGTGTTAAAGTATACTAAAAATGTTAAAAAAAAGGTCTCAATATAGATAAAACAGATGGTCACTTTTTAAAAAGTGACTCAAATGGCACTAAAAAGATTCGCCGGCGTATAATGGAGTAAACAAATAACTCCTTCAGCGCTGTCATGTAGAAAAAAGGAAAAAGACACCTTTTAAATCAAAGCCGACGGATAAGGGCTAGTTTGGGGCACTCCACCAAAAATCTATGCACACTAAGGGAGTTTACAAAAAATCACACACTGGAGTTGGATCCCCTCTTAGTAAAAAATATGGGTCAATGAAAAAGCCCGACGCGGAGTCTCGTCACGATGACCCCCCTTTTTTTTCCTATATTTCGTATAAAGAGGGCCACCGCGACAAACCTTCCCCCTGTGGACCCCCAGCTTTTTTTTGAGCGGGGGCGAGACCCATGTGTTTGCCAGGGGCGTAAGGGGTCCACAACGAAAAACCCTTTGAAACTAAAAACATTAACCAACACGGTCCGGAGGCAGGGGTGCTGCCTCCTTGGTGCCTGGTCCGCCAGTTCATTTCCTGAAAAAACCACGTACAGAATCCACAAAAAAACGAGTCGGTGCTTGATGAATAATTTTTTAAAAAATTTGTCATGTATCATCTACACGAGGGATTGCAGGCGTAGAGAGTGACAAGTCAACAGAACCTCATGGGATCCGTGCAGATAAAACAGAAGGTGACTA